>VZSZ01002578.1:175082-195082 GCA_013398815.1 Ibidorhyncha struthersii | reverse complement strand
TTAATTACTGTTGTATTAGGTTAAGTGTATGGGTTGTCCTTCTAGAAGTAGAACTGCAGCAGCTTTTTTTTTTTTTTCTTTTCCAAACCACCTTCTGTTTCTCAGACAGGGTAGTAGGTACATACAGCTTGAGGAAAAGAAGAGATAGTACACTGGTCCTTGTGCCACAGAATACAAACGTCACTAGAGTCAGAAGATAATTCTTGCACTGTAGAGCTAGTTGAACGAACTGTTAGCATTTTATTTAGCAAGCCTCAAAATTTTCAGTGCAGTCTAACTGTAAGCAGAATTCCTCAATGCTTGAACCACATTTCCAATTTGGTATGGTACTAGATTCTCTGTCAGGAAAGTTTAAGAAGTATACATGGTTTTTGCTTAAAAAGTAGTGCTTTGGGTGAATGAACTCTACTGCATTGTTTTGAAAATTAATTTTTTTTTAACATATTTTTTCCAAAAACATATGCTGTAAATTACATATTTCAAGCCTTTGATGAGACAGCACTCTTAAAGTTACATAATCATGATGAAGGGTGCAATTAAAATCACTAAGCGGTTTCAAACAGCATACAAATCACTAGCTAACTGAAATAAAACTTGTTAAAATAAGAAATGTTCACTTGCTTTGAAGAATCACCACACTATAATTAGCAATGCATTTTTCTACAAGCTAAGAAACAGGTTGTCTTTATCTTTTACGAAATAAGAGAACAGCATTCAGAAGTGTACAGGGTAACATATGTACCTATAGAAAAAAAATTAGTGTTTTGAAAATGTGGTAATATATTAAATTTACATTTCATTTCAAAATATGCAGTAATGGAAGTGTTCAGCAAGTGAAGGAGCGTGGAAGTATTTCAAGCAGAAAGAGATGTAAACTGGGTATTATGCTTTCTGAACAGAGTAACAGAGGCCAACCCCTGCTCCCCTCCCCAAATGCTTTCTCACCATTTTGAACTATATTTTACTTAAAACCACTACAAAATTTCTTCAGCTGTTTGAGAAACAACTTTCTCAGTTCAAAAGTTCAGCTTCTTCAAGAAACAGTACATTTACTAGAACTGATTTATTCAATCTCCGAAAGAACCAAAAAAGCAGAAATACTGTATTTGCTACAGAATTTAACTTGTTAATTATTATATTTTCCAAGATAAACTTTAAGATTCCTTAAATACATCTAGAGCTAAGAGCATGGTAAGACTGTAACAAGTGTCAGTCATAATGGCAGACAGCAGCATAGCGCAAGCAAACTTTTTCACACACTTACCTACTTTTTGATCCTGTTAAGGGTTGGGATTTCCACTACACCATGTCAGGTATAGTAACAGGTTACAGTTATGAAGATGAAATCATTCAAGCAGCTCTAGAACTGGTCTTTGTAAAATAAAGAACAACTAACTTCATGGGTATAACAGATGTCATTTTGGGGGATGATCTTATGACTTGATTTGGAAACGACTTGCTTTCTCGAAGGTCATTCTTAACTGTTACCATCATACAGTATTGCAGTAGAAATGAGATGCAGAATAAAATAGCATCCTGAGTGTTAATCCAGAGTCCTCAGAGTAAGATAGATGGTACTCTGACTAATGCTATCCAATGTCCTGTTACTATAGCAGGACTGTTCCCACTGGAATCAATCAGATGACTACCAAATGCTGACTTTCACCGGCCTACCTAAGCCTATTGGTACTGGTACAATGTCCTCAAGCACATGCTTAAAATTTTCCTGAAAAATAAAAATCAGTAGTCTAAATCTATTCTTACATTAACATATTGAAATATAGAATAAATTTTAGAAATTTTATAAAAGTCATATTTCAGAATTGTAACCTGATATACCTGTTTTATCCGTTAGTAAATAAACTAATCGTCCCAACTCTTCTGGTATGGTGCTAGTTCGAACAACTGTTCCAGGAATATTGTCATCTTTCATAATCATCCACCCATAGGCTGCCTTACCCATGTCCAAGTTCACACGTAAACTGCAAAGGAAATTTATACCATAATCAGTGTGACTATTAGGCAAAGCAGAAGTTATAACCATAAAAATAAAACCAGAAGCTCTTTTTAGGATACCTGGAAAAAAAAAAATCTTAAAACTATATGCAACAAAAATTTTGGAACAATGTTTTTGTTATGTGTTTGTAGAGTACATATCACATGAGACATTCAGGCTCCAACCCAGACTTTTAGAAGCTACTGCAATACAAACAAATGCAATACCATCCCTTCTGAATGAGACAGATTGCAAACACTCTGTGGAGATTCTTGACATAATTACACTGCTACACTTATACAGATGAGAATGTTATATACATTTTATCAATAAAACTAGATCACTATTCAAGTCACAGTTTTTATCTGTTAAAAAGCCAAACCACCCATGTTTTCTTTACGATGTGAAAGTACAAATATTCTTGTACCTCTTCAAGTCACTGTAAAAAACTATTTTTTCTTTAGGGAAGTACAACCGTATTTGTCAGCTTCTCTTTCCCACCACAACCAATCAACAATGTTGCTGTCCTTCCCAAAATGTAGTTACAGAGGCTCTCTATTGCAAAAGCAGGATAGTGCCCAAGCAGCAAAATGCACCCTCATGTGATGGCACGCGGGCTGGAGTTGCTGCTTCCAGCAATAGCTCTGTACTAGAAATCGTAATTTGCAGCAAGTTTTACTGATTATACATAGAAGTGCAAAACCAAAAGTATTTTTTTCCAGTTCACTTGGTATCTGCATATTTATTTGTTAATGTTTCCATGTCTACGTCATACAAGAATTAATTGCCCTCATACCTTGTACTCCTATGTTATAATAATGAAGTCTTCACTCATGCCGGTCAGAGGTAACTTTAATCACATTGCTCTTCCCCAAAACTAAATGCTCTAACTCAAAACTCTATGTCACCTTGTTCTAAAACTCTACTGCTGCTTTCCTTTACCACATTCACCACATTCCTGCTACCATGTCAGGAGAACAATGACTAAGGAATAGGCACATACTCATTTCTGTTGACTTTGCTCTAACAGAAATACCGAAAAAAACAGCTGGGACAGTGGCTGCATGAACTACTTGTAGCTAATTTGCCCAGGGCACAGGACTCAGAGTGACTGTTAAAGCTCTTCAAAAGTATATATCAAGGTCAAAATACTTCTAATGCACTTCAGACTTTTTTTTTTTTTTTTTTTTAATGGTTCCTGAAGTGCTGCTTTACAGCATAGCCAAAACAGCAGCCACACTTTCCCTCTGTCCTCTTGCAGTCACAGCGACAGCTTGGTTGTGAGTTACCTGAGGTAACAGTGGAGGGAACAGCACGTCAAACTGCAATACCCCATAAAGAGATGTATTTAACTAGAATTGTGAGAATATCTGAAATTTCAACACACACTGAAAAAAATCAGTTTATTCCATATGCCCTCCTTCCTGAATTTGTACAGCAGAAGACAATGCATGTTCCAGCACATAATGGAACAAGCCTTTTTGATACAAGATTCTTGAGCGTTCAAGATGGTATTTTGTTCTTTAACTAGCTCTTATTTTCCCATTAAAATCAGCAGCAGCAGGAAACCATCCCTCTACCTGGTGATATACACCAATTCGTTTTGCAATATCATACATGAATTCAGTTGCCTTCAGAAACAGTAATACATAAAAAAAATTAGGACGGATGACAGAAGGAGAACTTTACCACATTCTTTTTATTGAAAATGCTACAGCATAACAAGGAGAAAAATACTGGAAGTCACTTGCCTCACACCGGTTAACTCCAGTTTTACCCTGTCTTACTCAGTCCAGAGCCAGTCCTGAGCAACCAGTATTTGTATTATGTATGTCTGTTAACTGACAGAGTTAAAAAGAATATAAGAATCAACGTAACACACTTCACAGTGAGATACGTATTAATCAACAGAAGGAACCGGAAAAGATTTATTCCTCTTAGGGATGAGAACCTACCAGTTGGCCAGTCAAGTACAAAGGATGCTGTCTAGCTCAAGAAGAGAAACACCAGCACACTTACTTTATTTAAGAACAGTTAGACATTTGCTCTGGCCAGGAGTAAGCAGAGTAAGAGAAGGATGAAAGCCACACATCACCCCACTTCAAAGAGGCATTTGGGCTATAAATATTTTTTTTCTGCCTGGGATACCTTGACAGGAAGAGCTGCAATCTCAGGTACACAGCACACAGAGAAATCCACACGGCTGCTCTGTCAATGGAGACCTACAGAGTCATCCAGACAGGAAAAACTGTACTTCGGTAAGATTAAATCAGAAAAGTCTCTCAAAGCTGAAATGCAGTTCATATCTTCATTTACATCTTTTATAAGCATGTGTGTTACCTGGTTTTAATGTTCTATATGCATTTAATTATAATTTCACTTAAATTATATTTAGGGGGGGGGGGGGAAGAACAGCTTCTCTTGCTGAGTGGTGAGGAGAAATCTGTATTTGAAAGCATCAAGGCTTTCCAGCATGCACTGATAAGTGGAAGAGAGTGTATCTCCTTTATGCTGATGGACCTAATAAAGGTGGCACCGCTGACCTCCAGAGAAGTAACGTCTCCCCAAAAACTAGTAAAGTCCAAGCCAGCTTTCTGGCACACAGAGATACTGGGTACATGCTTGAATTGTTAAGATAAATAAAGAATTTAACAGAAATAAACAAAAAATGAGGGCTATAGATGCATTTTCAGTATTAATTCTAAAATTTGTACGCTCCCTCTCCTGCTCTGACTTCCTTCACTTGGTGCTTGTTGCCTTAGAGGAAATTTTTGTCTTTGTGAACATTGTAGCTATCACCTAGCACATTACGGACACGGCTATAACACTAAAAATGATGGAGGCCTACTAACACTGAGTTTGCTTTTGAAACGAGAAATGTCTCTAACAGAGCTTCACAGGCACAGATAGAAATACTTGACTGAAAAGTGCAAGAACTTTTACACAATAAAACAAGGAGATACTAAGCTCACTCAGCACCAAGCTACTTTCAGTGCTATCAGTAGCTATATCAGCTATCGTTTCTCATAAATCCTTTGTGGACTTTAAAAAATCCCATTATATAGCCAAAACCATTTTAAATTTACCAGTTTTTAAACCCCTCTCAATTTCATCCAATTTAAAAGACTCTGTGCATATCAGCTATTAATGAAAATGCACAGAACAGCATCACACGCAGCATTAGCACACTGTTGCATCAGTAACACGAATTTTTAGTAAACCAATTTACATGAAATGTTTAGACACAGTATGTTAATATAGATATTTGAAGGCTGTTGCAGAGAATAGGCATATTTAGCAAACATAATAGTGTGAAGTTTCTTGTCTCTCAACCTCAGCCCTAGTTACCCTAGGGCAGGCAAACCCTAAGGCAACTTTCATCCAACTTGGGGATTTACTCCTCTAAGAGCCAGGGGGGCATTTCTCAGCAATACAGCTTCAGAACAAATCAATAACACATTTCAGAATCCACACTGCTTTTACCACAACTTAAAACCAGATACTTTTGCTTTTATTCCCTCAAAAACATGAGTAGTGTTTTAGGTTCAACAAATTCATATTTACAGGACTTCCAAATTTCATTTTTCCCCAAATGCTGATGACGTTAGGTCCCCTTGTAAAGATTTCTTTTTTTTTTTTTTGTCAAAATGGACAAGTTTGCCAATAAGCAAGGGCCTTCAGTAAGAAACTTTCAGACAAATACATTTAGAAACTTCAGAAACATGCCTTTCATGACTCAGTGAAAAGCAATCAAGACCTAATGAAGTTAGCAAAGCTAATTTTGTGAATAAAGCGATACTGTGCCTAATAAAATTCAAGTATGAATTTGAATCAAAATGAAACGAAAGTTTTATTTAACCTTTAGCAGACAGGAAGAACTTCCTGAGCAGAATTATATAAGTAGAAGTTTCACCGCATAAAAAAAGCCAAAGCCCTGCCAAAACTCCAGATAAGCGAGTACCCATAGTGGTATCCTGGTTTTAAAATAAATTAAGTGATCGAGATGTAGTGTTATTATCTGCAGGACTTCTTTTTAAGTGACATACTGAAGATCGTATTTGGGTCACGTCAGTACCCAAAATTGTACCCAATTCCCTATGGTTATACACCTTAACCTTCCCATATCCCTACCTGCTTGAAATAAACTATACACAGATAAACACATTATTTACAAGAAACAACCAAAAAAGTGTTTTAACTTCAACATGCCTGGAAAGCTAATCTTCACAGAAAGTGATTTTGGAGCCTTCTATTAACTGGCACTAAACAAATAAAAATAGAACAAAACAGAAGTTACTTCTTTTAAACACAATATTCTATCAAGACCTAAATAAATAAAAATCAACCCATAGAGCTCATCCCTTTAATTTCCCCTAATTCCCCTTCTTCCATATGTTACGTGGAGAGGAAATTTGAATGTAATATTCCTTTCGTGTTTAGCCCACTATATATATTTTTATTTAGTCTTCTCTGCTATCTGTCTGATACTCCCAAGAAGTGTGTCAGATCTGTGTTCTTGTTTGCTTCATAATTGGTCTCACTAGTTCTCCTGGACTAATTTTTCTGTTTTGTCTATTTTGTAAGCATGTAAAAGGAAATGAAAGGAGGTACACACAGCACTTTACATAAAACGCAAGCAATGAACGTAACTTTAAAAGAGAGATCAATCCCACACAGTTATGCTTAAACGTGTGTGGCAAAAAAATGCGTATCAACCCTGTATTGCTATAGCAACTGCGGCACATGTAGTTTTTCAAGGGCCACATGCAACCTAGGTACAGAAAATTAGATTTTGTAACATAGTTAGAACTTAAAACCTCAGGAGGAAATCTGGGGAATAATTAATGAGAAAATTAACCTATTAATTTCTTACAGGCTGAAAACACAGTAGAGTACAAAATACAAATAGAACGCATGGCAAACAAGCACCTTGGCACAAGAAATGTAGCATATGCAGCTCAGAATAACAATAATTACTTCCTATTAAAAATGTTTCTTTGTTATTTTCACATTTATCAGGTCAGATGCCTTCTTGCATTAAGCCTCTTATACAATGGCAACAATATTGACATTAGATGTCTAATAAAAATAATTTTTAAAACATGAATATTTTTAGCGTATTCCGGACAAATTCAGCATTACTTACGGTAATACTATTAGATTAAAAACAGAAAAAACAACTAGGAGCAAATAGGCAATGTTACAAGATTAAAAAGGAAAATGATCTACTAAAATAGATCAGTTAAATGACTTTTTTTTAAATGGAATGTGCTTTCTCTATGTAGCACGAATATCAGACATTGCAAGAAAAGCACAAAGCTAGCTCAGGCAGTGGTACAGCACCATGCTGGTCAGGGTAAGACTTACTCTTAGCACGACAGAGACACACCATAGCTGCTGTTGCGTGAAGAAGTCAAAATTAGTTTGTAAAATATCAAGAAGCTTCATATAATATTTTTCAGTCTTGATATATCATGGTATGGTATAGAGGCATAACACACATTTATGAGGATTGCTTAAACTACTTTATGAGTAGCTCTTTGGCTCTTCCACGCTGAAAACTTTGCATCATATATCTAATACACATTCTGTCTCTATATGCAAGACTACATATACCGATACTCTCACATGTATATATTACACAGATTAGAGCTCCAACACGGACAGCACAAACTACAATATGATTGAAAGCAGCATAGCTGCTCGCTGCTGTTAGACAGACACTACAGTCCTGTGTATGTGTGAGTTCCCTGGATCTCGGGAATACACAGAGGCACACTGAATAAAACCTCCTTTTTCATATTTGTAGGATCCATGACTTGGTTGGATACTAATGAATTTCAGATACAAGACTTCCTAGCAGTGTTTTCCTCACTGCCCACTGAAAATGGACTGATACAACTTGAAGGATTTTCTTTAAATGTTCCTCTCAGAGACCCAGAAAAAAGCAGCCGGGAGCCAGGTATGCCCTAAAATTTAAGCACAAGGCAGCTCCTTCCAGACGTTTGGGACAGCTTATTTTGGCAGAATGGCTCAGCGCCCAGAAACCTTGGGGTGTCTGAAGGAAGAGACAAAAGACATTTCAGCTTCTGTGTACGCCAAAACTAAAGGATCCTCCTAAAAAGATGGCTGATTAAGCCCCTGTCAATCCAGCTTTAAACTGCTACTAAATATTGAGTCTGAGCGATACACACTTTTACCAGCTTCCCAGACAGTATCTTATCATTTTATGGTAAATCCTCTACATTTCTTATCAGCTAAGCAGAAGCATTAAGAGCTACAGAATTCACATGCCTGTACGCGTAAAGCAGTGTTTTCACCAAACACTGCTTGGCTAAGCCTAAAATATCTTGAAAAACTTTCCTGGCTGCATTTTTTTTGGGGGGGTGGGGGGATGGACAGAAAACCAAAACAACCGAACAAAAGGACTCAAGTCAAAGTGCAGCTCACTTTGTCTTTTAAGGTGTTGAAGATGACCGGACAATGAATAAACAAAGTCCCATTACTTGGTGGTGGAGTGGATCCAATTTGGTGGTGCAGTACTATCACTAAGGACAGCCTTTTCTTTGGCCTTGGCTGTCATTTCTGAACCAATTTCTATGGCAGCTCAAGTGACCTGATGAAAAGATGCTACAACTAAACGCGAGGGGAAAGGACAGAATTGCTTTGTGGCAAGGCTCTCTAACAGCCCGACCATCTTTCCTGCACCCATATACACACTGTGATTTTCAGCCCAGTAGTTGAGAGTGGGTATCTTGCATCCCACATTGATTTAAGTACAAAAGAATAGAAGAGACTTCAAAATACAAACTGTGTCTCTGACAGCTTTTTCAAAAAAATTAAAACAACTGATCAAATTAGTAGCTGCAAAAATTGAAGGAAAAAACATTCAAGACTTACATGATTTGTACTGGAATTTTAAATGTGTATGGTAAGTGTCTTCAATGCCACACAAAAGGGAAATTAAACTCTCCTGATAGAAATGCAATCCTGATTTTCAAAAGATAAAAAATTAAAAAGAATGTATCTATAACCACAGTGGTAGAATTAAACTGGGTAACGAGGTAAAAGATAGCATAACAATGACAAAGCTTTACCTCATCTTCCCCCACCTGAGAAGCTGACTTTTCATTGCTGTGACTGTTTTTGCCCTCTGCTCTTCGTCATTCAGAAAATAGACAATCCAAAAAAATATAAGTTGTTCAACAAATGGATCTTGCTATTTGGAGAGGAAAAAAAAAAAAAAAAAAAAAAAAGAGAAAAAGGAAACATCACAGGCCTAACAGGCCTAAGAGCTTCCACACTGGTCTCACAAAGAGCAGCAGCATGGACATACCTGGGGACACACGATCCCCCCAGCCTGCTATGTGATAACCACAGTAGGTGACACAGAATCATAGAATTATCCAGGTTGGAAATGACCTCAGACGAGATCTTGTAAACTAATGGAGAATGTATTTCAAGCGGTGATTTCATTTAAAACAAGTAATGAAATAGTCTCGGTGACACTGGAAGAACCTATGGATGAGCATTAATGCATCCCTAACTGGCTAGAGCCAACTAGAAAAAAGTCTTAAGAATATCGAGGAACATGGAAAAATTCAGAGAATGCGTGAGCATAGTCCTCGAGAGATTTATTTAGTTTAGGGCAGTCTGTCAAAGACTTGCTTTCTATCCTCTTCCCCAGTACATTTTAAGAAATTCAAATAGACTAACTTCGTAGGGAGGCAGATTCCCTACAGAGGCTCCCCGGGCTACGCTCCTTCTACAGGGGGCAAAGAAATGTCAGCACAGAAGAGTAATTTTTAACAGCCAAAGGTTTCTGGGGGTGTGGAGCTGTTCAAAACATTTTGAGCACAATGGTTCTAACTTACAACCAATTAAGAGCTGGGCTAAGCTTTCAATGTTTGTTTACTACTACTTTTTCTCCATTTTGCTTGAATCCTTGTACACTACATAATGTTTGCAAGTTGTGGGCTGCTTCTTTGAGGGGGGGTGGGTGTTGGCTGTTTGGGTGGGTTTTGTTGGTTGTGTTGTTTTGGTTTTTTTTTTTTTTTTACAGTTGCTTTATGTTTATACCTCTGAAGTCTTACATGTCCCAAAGCAATACCCTTTGCACAGTGAAGCAACATTGATCTAGAGACGTATTGAGGATGCAGATGAATCACAAGGAACTTCCCGGAGAAAAAACAAAAAAAAAAGTTCCTCTTCCTATTAATAGAAGAGGCTTCACAGAGATGAGTTAAACTCTGCTAACAGTTAGTTACCTCCTCCTCCACCTCATCTTCACCAAACATGTCTGGCCATGGAAAGTTATTTTTATTGCCTATCTGGAATTTCCCTTGCCCCGCAAACCAAAAGCCAACAGCAAAATCAGCTCCATATTTAGAAACTTCCTGAATTCTCTAAAACCGTCAATCAACACATTTCATGTGTGCATAAGTTCAGATATGGTTTGCCTCTACCAGTCAATCCTAATCTCCCACGTTCATTTCCTTTACCTGTGAGAAGTTCATTGTCTTCCCATATAGCTATTTTAAAAAATTTTAAAAATAATGACTGGACACAACACCTGGTACTTCAGTGTCATTAGTCTTGTAATTTTGATCTCCAGGAGTTTACACTCCAAATACAGCCTAAAGAATAAGTCATTTCCACGCTTAACATCCAGAGGAGAGGAAGAGAAAGTGTAGTTATATTTGAACGCCGGTATGATTGGAGTTGTTTATTTTGCTGACAGTGTGGGAAGTGACCCTGCATACGAATGAACTGAGTTGAAGAAAAGTTGGTATAGAAACAGTTAAACCTCTAGAGAAAAAAAAAAGTATTCTCTGATAAGACTCTTGCCTGATCTTCCATAGAGGATCCACGGTCCATCTCAGAATTAAACCAATCACATTCTGTAATACTTCCACTTTGTATATTATTTCCCACAAGCAACTGAAAAATGGTATTAGGTGTATCCTATATATTATTTTTGGAAAATAACTATTTCACAAGTCCACTAAACTGCTCTCATAAGAGTTGGTAATGAGCTGCTCAATCAATATGTTTTTCAGTAGCATATGTTGAACTTTCAATAGAGTCAAATTTACTTACACCACCTATCTGCTCTTAATCCTCTTGCATCCAGTAACAAAGATATATCTGTCTTCTAACCACTCTAATAAGTTTTGGCTTACTATGTTTATTATGGAAGAACAGAGTGACCGACAACAAGTGATCCTTTATACTCTTAGCTCATTTTTCCCTTCCCCTACATGTCTTTGATGATTAAGCGCTTCTTTCAGCAATATGCAGACTTTACTTATCACTTGAATGCAGCACTTTTTGCCTCTTCACACAGATAAGTTGCTTAATATTCAATAACTCTGTGTGTATGGGGGGAATGACAACATGACCTGGATACCAGCATCATACAAGCAGTAAGGGATTTATAAAAATGACAGTGTTTAGAAAGATATCACCAAATTTGAACATGAATGTGTAAATAAAAACCAGAGCCAGTTACAGGAAGTGGAAACTGTTCTATTGTTTCTACAGTAAGATCTCCTCAATTCCCCAGTAGATTTGCTGGAACCTTCTCCTTCAACTTCCCGACAGAATCAGTTGCTCTTGCAACACAAAAGTAGTATAAAAATACAACTCCTTTTAAGTTATAAAACCTTAGGACAGATACTTCCCGAGTATCAAATTCGTCAGATATGACACAGTTGCCTTCACATAGACACGTACTTAAAAAATGTGAACACAGTAACATGTAAGTCATGTAAGCTTAAATTAAAATACCTAATGAAATCCTCCTGGTTTTTGTTTGTCGTTACACTACGTGGATTTAAATATTGTGTGCACACCTGAGGGGATAGTTCTTAAGCCCACCTATGGTTTAGTTGCTGCTAACTCTGTGGCTAGCCAGGGGGCTTACTGAGCGACATATCTCAAACTGAAGAGTTCCAGAGAGCGTCTAAAAGTAACAATCACCTTAGTCTAAACACTGGCTATTTAAACAGCAGACAGTATTTCCATTTTGCAAAGGCAATACCCATTCAGGGGAAAAAAATTCATTCCGGAGTCAGTGTTCTCACTTCTGTGTCCACAGAAGACTTGATTACACACACGGATATTATTTCCTGTACCAGTTTATCTGCAATTTGAATATATAGTACTCATGCTTAATGAATTAATTCAGGCCAAGTCTCTACTTGGTTACACGTTAGTCCTCTCATTGTAAAAGCACACCTACATTATTCAGTCATTCAATTTAAATTAATCATTGTTGTAGTAAAAAGTCTGTATTTTAACCAGAGAAATGGAATATTTTCAGTATTTAAGGCATTAAAAATAAAACTCCAAAGTATACCTGAACAGCTCATTCAAATATGTGGTTTCCTAAAACCACATTCTCAAATATACCAAGATTGTATCCTTATTAATACATTTATGCTAGTAAAGGATTAGATATCCTGATTACTCCAGTAAGATGAACATTATACAAAAAAAATACAACGGTATTGTTTTCTGTACAGTGATCCTTCAAGAATCAGCAGATTTGTTGGCACCTTCTCCTTCAGCTTCCTGATAAGATCAATTTCCTTCGCAATGAGAAGCAAGTATAAATTTCAAGAAAGCCACATTCAGTGAAATTAGACATTGTTTTTCTTTCATTCTTATACATACCTGATGGGGATGATATAGGAAAACAGAAGGAGGAACCGGAAAAGGTTGCGATACCATGGACCTACAAATCCTTGCAAGGTTACCATAACAACTGATAGTGCAACTAAAGCCAGAAACAGGGCTTTGGTCAGTTGATTCAACTCCAGGTCCAGCAAGCCAACCTTGAGGAAGAAGTATAAATCAAGTTAGTCATGACTTTTTCTTAAATTGACGCTTCTGCAGTGCAAACAGTTACCTATTATCGGCTTTTTTTTACTCCTACCTATTAAAAATCTATGCACTTGTAACAAGTAACTGCATTTTGATAACTGAATTGATTACTGTTCCTATGCTTGCACGCATTAGATGTTCCCTGGTTACAGGACAATAACAATTGCCAGAACCAGTGTGAACTGTCCCGGCCAGGCCTGTTGAATGCCTTTTACGTCTGACGCATCCCTCCCCCATCCCCTGACCCCGGATAGGAACAACAGGAGGGCAAGGAGAAAGGACAACTAAAGAACAAATGAGCAGGAATAACTTTCTTCTGTGATACGCGCAGCAAAATACTGGCACCGTATATTATATTTGTAGGATGGGTACTGCTCATTTACTGCTAGAAGATCAAAAACCTGTCGGAGTCAAGAATCAACAGACAAACGCAACAGAGCTACCTGCTCATTCATGTAACTATGCACTGTGACTTGTAACTATACTCCCATACCAGTCTGTAAACCTCAACTAATTTCATAGAAATAATTTTTAATTGTACGAAGCTTTCAGTTATTCAATATAATAATGAAAAACAACAAACAAGTGGAATATCCATTTTCAAACCAAAATAGTGAGAAGTGGAAGCTGTTTTACAAGTGGAAAGTTATTTGATTTAGAAACATTTTAGCAACAACAATGAGAACGTATCTTTCATCCCCCGTTTCTCATGAAAAAATATTTTTAAGCTATGTAACTAAGACTCTCACCATTTCAATAATGTATGCTGTAAGCTAAGTATTTATACTCCACTTCTTAGGATGCTCTTGTAGTCAGTAAAATATGTGGGAAAATTATATCAGGAAGAGTTTCCTAGGCCCCATCACAGATGCCCCTTTTATCTCCAGGTCTTGCCAGTAAGACCAGTAAAACATAACACTCCCTTAGATAACGAACAGTATGCAAAAGAACCACTTTAAATATAGTTCTTAAAAATTCCAGCAATCTTGCTTAGACATGGGCTGTCCATTCCCTAGAGAACCAGGCAGCTGAAGACCACAGCGGCTGATTTATCAGCTGCATTTAAAAAGCGGCACAACGAGGACAAATATCTTGCAATTTCCGCTGCTTCAACTACTACATAGTTTATGCTTGAATTATTGAGAAAAATAGGTTTTTGGATTAAAATGAAGAAAAATTAAGCCAGGGAAGTAGAGCATGTTTCAAAGCCCAGATCTTTTTGCATTGACAAAGGCAGCCTAAGTTTCAGGCCTCGCTGAGGATCAGATGAAGTCATTATTCATTCAGTCAGGGAAAAAAGACTCAATTACCTCAACCTAAAGATGCTATCAATGAATGCAAAGTGCATATTTTACTCTATTCATCCAAATCCCATTAAAAAGTGAAAGGAATGATTTAATCTGGCCTTCTAGAGTTGGTCTTTTTTTGTAATAAAATAAAGAATCACTGTTTTGCAATATGCATAACCACTACCTCACACTTTTTTTTCCCTGCATCATGGTAGTGAAAGCCTATCTCTCCCCTCAGCTCCCCCCTCTGCCCCCTGCAAAAACCCCACCCCAGTATAGAAATGAATAAAGAGCTGCTTTGGAAAGAATGCCACTTCTTGGACAGAAACATTAAATTTAGTCCACTGCACACTGATACGTAGCTAATTCAAAGCATTAATACCTTTCTAATTGATGAAGACAGATGCGAATTCAGTTTGGAATCCAACAAAAATGTGTTTGGAGAGATATAAAAGGAATAAAAGAGTTGATGATGAAAAATTTTCACACTATAAATCGAGAACATTTGGTTTGTTATTAGTAATGTCATCCTTTTTAATACATACTATTGGTCGTAGTCAATTTTAATATTTTCATTTACTATAGCAAGTGAAGGCAATCGCAAAACCCTACTTAAGAAGGCACACAAAGAAAGTAAGTTTTAATAGAAACGCATTCACCATTTCTCAAAAGTTAGTTACTATAATGTACTGAAATATACTTAATTAGTTTAATTCTGTGCCTTTCCACTTAAACAACTTCTGCACTTAAACTAATGAAACACAAATTATCTAGCTACATTTCGTGCAGAAATTCACTAACATTCTCTAAAATTCATCTGAAGATTAGAAAAGCGGGTAAACATTTTAACTACATTGATTTTATCAAAGCATTTGTAAAATATACCATCTTAAGAAAGTGATTTCTTTCCTTTTGAAAATAATCATAACCAGAATAATTATGACAATATAAGAAACGGATGGATTAAGAATTTGAGTAATTTTCCACATTTATTGCTATTTCCCATATTAGAAAAGCAAATTTTCTTCTACTTGTCATAATATTTGTTCTATTTGAACCAACTGTGTTAACAAAATTAAACACGCCACTGGAAATTTTAATCTCCAAGGGAAAATTTGTACATAATGTCTAAGACAACCACAATAGTTTTGCAACAGGGCTGCTCTAAGATAATGAACACAATAATTGCCTGTATAATCTAAAATGCTACTAATGGCAACAACTGGAAATCCATTTAGTTCCTCTTTAATTTATGCACGAAGTTTTAAATAGGTAATGGTTCTCAGTAAAATAATGGCTTATACCATCAATAAAAAGTATGGCATTGTCTACTTGCACCAAAAAAAGCCTGTAAGTTTTAAAAATACTTCATTTTTGAATGAGAAAATGATTAAAGGTCTAAACTTCACATTTTGGACCACAAGGTACAAGTCATTATCTTATGAGAAAAGTCTTAATTTAATTACCAAAAGTTGAAAGCAATAAACCCCCTTTCTCACTACTGAAGCAGAACATGGAGAGCAATATTGCTGTTGCTGCCCTAGACGCTTAACTTTGGGGAAAAGTTATGCTCTGAAGCGTTTATTGCAGTAATAGGACAATTCTAACATTATGAGAAGTATGTTACTTGCAAAATGAGAAAAATGATGCTAGAATATTAAAATGCAAAATTTGATAATAAAATATTGCACAATGCTGAAGATTTCTCAAAATATTCTAATGCAGTCATTTTTTTATTCAATTGCAGTTTTAAGTGCATTAGAAATAATTGCTCATAAATAGCCTTTTTTAAGCACCCTACTTTAAGCCTGTTGAAGTATTAAGGCACTGTCTTAGAAGAGACCTCCCCCCCAACCAGATTCCTCCACGAAGGTAATTATATTTCAGTAATCAGTCTGGTTCTGCACTGGCAAACGCTATATTGACTGCCATGAAATTTCATGGTATGTATGTTTGAGATAGAATTTGGCTTTAATTTGCACTAGAAACATAAAAAATTTCCCTCCTATTCTAATACTCCGACCTTAACTTTATTAAACCTTGAATACTAGTCAAGTATTCATGTTTTCACTAACTCTAGTCTAAACTTAGATGTAGCAGCTACACAAAGAGTAAGGTAAGTATTTAAAATTACTAGAATTCAAATAATATATCTTTCTTCAGTGGGCTGACAAAAACAAGCTTTGCCTAAGAAACATTATTCATGACATTTCACCATTTATAAAAAAATAATTTGTATATAGACTACTATATACAGTTAGCTGCATGTATCTGAAACCTATGGCTTTCTTCAATGATCTTTTAAACCTTTCCTATAGTCCTCAGGAATACTAGATAATTAATCTGTGTTTAAAGGTTAAATAAAGAGACATCATTATCTGTTTACCTTAATCTTTGACACTAAATACATGTACAGCAACTTTGGAATCTGTAAATGTTTCTTCTTTGTTAAGTCTCCTAATTCGAAGACTATTCCTGTGATTCAACTTCTTGACTACTCAGCAATCCAGGTAATCATATCAAGTTAAAATAATTATGAATCAAAACAAGCAAAGCAAGTGAATGCAAGTTTAGGAAGCATCTTTCCTTAATTCACTGTACTGCAGTAACGGTCTGACCAATACGTTTCTCTACACGCCTGTCTTGATTAACAAACCCCACCAAATTTTGCTTCTAGAACGTTACACTTTTAGATCAATACCTTACTCATTCTTCTAAGCAGTAGATTGCTAGTAGATTTGCTAGGAGAAGCAAAGAAAACACTGAAATATATAAAGTGACCACTTCGTGACAAAAGTAACCTATCCCTGCTTTTTCTGAGATCCATTTTCAAACAACCCGAGCACTTGTTTAGCTGCAAGAGCAACAATGATAAATCTCAAAAACATTTTCTGAAGNGGGGGGTGTGGGGGGTGTGTCTACTTGACTTGGTAAAATTGAAATAAACTTTAGTTTCGTCCACTCCAGTGGAGTTACATAAAAGTAATGACCAGAAAATAGTCCATTTGATTCCAGTAACATTTTCTATATTTCCTTTGGCAAAAAAAGTGCTCATCCTTCAGGCTAGCTTTAATGCAACCCACGATCCCTTTGACAAAACTGAAATATTTGGCATTATGTTAATAATGCAGGTTTATGGAACTGAATTATGTCTATTCTATACTGACTTCAAGAAACATTTTAAGATATGTAACATTAATCATATCCCCAAAGAAACAAGTTACAATTACTTGTCTGTATTCTTACAAAATACAGCCCATATCCAACAGATAAGTATTTAAAACAGCAGATATATTTTAAAACTCAAGGAGAAATACATGGTTCTCATCCAAAGAAGAGTAAGCTGCAAGTAGAGAATGGATTTTTTTGAATGTTTTGATGCATATTCCAAACCAGAGGTTTAAATGCTCTTAAAAGAAAAATAAGTTTATCACATTTTGAAATTACCCTTCTGACTTGCCTGCTTTTACTTAACAAGCTATTCATGACTGCATAATATCTACGTTTGAAATAAACTAATCACTTCGGGGAAAAAAATTACCCTTTTTGTAGCTAGCAATATCTATAATGCTAAAAGAAAATGAAGACTCAAGTATTTCTTTCTCTTTTTGCCTCCTTTATTAATCGTTTTATATCATTGCCTTCTCCCGACTCAGCGTCACCTGAGCTCGGATACTCAAAGTGAAACTTGAAAGTCCTCTCCAGGTTTTTAGAGGTACTTCGATCTCTCTAGTTCAGTCTACTACAGTAAAAACTAAGTGAGCTATATCCACAACTTAGTGGACTCAGTTGCTTGAAGTAAAGCCCTCATTTTGACAAACACTGGTTGCAGATTTCATAACGTTAAGCATGTCTTCTTTTTCAGTTGTGCCCTGACTTATCCTAACACCAATGATTTACTGTACCTGTAGTAAAACATCATGTTTCAAAAGATCGAAGTGAGAGAAACTGAAGGCGACCCATTCTTAATATTCAGTTGACTATAAATCTGGTTTTCATTAACTCTTTCGCAGTTTGCTCAACTATCCCAATGTCTCTAAATATTTTTCATTCTGATGCCTCTTTTTAGAATCAGTCTTTATATAACAACGAAGCCAAACCATCCATATTTGCCTCCACCTTACTTTAGTATTTTGCTCTGCCTTGACTGAAGGCTGAAAGGCAGCCTTTGCGGCAGTTGACGGAGTGCCATGTGCAGTTTGGTCAGCAGAGGGGGCTCGAGGTTGGTACTAGCTCCTGTTTCCAAAATCTCGCCGTCGGTAACGCAGTACCAAGCACAGCTCTGTGCCTTTCCAGGGAGACCTGTATCTCTGTATGACCTCCCTTGGCCGACAGCATTTATCTCGTTTAGTTTGAAATGTTCAGAGTTAATGATTCGAAGGACTACAACAATTCAGTTTGTGTACTGAAACTATTCTATTTCCTTCTTAGCGAAAAGTTACACTTCATATACAGTCAGAGACTTACAGAATCATAGAACCGTGTTAGTTGAAACCTTAAGACGACAAGTAGTCAGATGCTGTGCAACCATACGTTCTCTTTGCTATGTATTTGTCACTCACAAGAATGATAAAAACGTGCACAGAGCATATTAAGAAACTGAAAAGGTTAATGGCTTCTTAAACTCTGCATCCATATAGGGATTGTGTATTAGTAACATACCCTCCTCCTATTACAAGCAATCAATTGAAAACATTTTCTCAAAACCACCCATCAATTTAGAATAATTACTTCAATAATCTAACTATTCATACTGGAGACTTCAACAACCAAAAGAGTTTCACTGTGTGAATGCTTAAGACATCCATTTTTTCAACTTAAAACAATCTAGGTACACAAGATTTCATACAGAAGACATTCAGAGTTTCTAAGAACTCTGAGAACTACCCTCTGTACATCTGATCAAAATTGGCAAGACATGGAATTCTGGGTGTAAAAGAGATCAGGATTTGAAGATGTCTGATTTTACACTGGAGCACTATCTTCAGATTTATATTTCATCCGTAACTTCTACAAATGCTTGTTTTATCATCTTTAAGCTTGATCGTCATCAGCTTCAACTCAAGACTTCTCTAGCATACTGTCATGTACTCAATTCCATTAACGGTCAGAATACAAAATAAGCTGATTTACACATTATACACTATTACTAAAACATACGCAAGGGAGATGGCATTTTTTCAAATCTGAGTAGATTAAAAAAAACATGGGTTACTCTCACAGATGAAAATAATCAGCTTTGTGAAAGTAGCTGCAGAACTAGCATGGGGAGAACCGGTCCCAAAGTTTTTATTGTGTAGAATTTGCAATTGTGTAAATAAATAACTATAAAAATTGTGGCATATTTAAAAAAAAAACAGTAAATTAAATAGCTCAGTAAGAGCTACTACTTCCTTTAAGAAAAACAATTATAAGAGGGACCTAGCAAACTGGTAGCAACAGCTAGCTCTTTAATTTGGGTAGATTTGGGGAATTCTAATATATCTACACTTCAGACCATGCAGCTGATTGGTCTAAATAAATTTTTCATACAGAGAGCTGCACACATTTATTTTTGTCACTACAAGGATTGAATTTGTGTTTTTTCTGTGTGTCACAGTGTATGTTTAATAAGATTTCATAAATGGTATGAGAACCGTTTAGCTTTTTCAAAGACATCTTTGAAATTAAGCAAACACTTGAAAAGATGTATCTAAAGAAATCCAACATTAAAAATAATGTGTTAGTAATTCAGCTCCTCATAGACTACCTAGATTAATATCAGTAAGGATTATTACATATTTTTAAGAGTTTATCTCACAACAGAGCTAGGGGAAGAAAGGTCAGAG
>VZSZ01002578.1:142582-170082 GCA_013398815.1 Ibidorhyncha struthersii | reverse complement strand
TTATCTTAGTTATGATCACTATGTTCAGCCTATATCAAAACAAATACTATGTCCTCATATGTATAGAACTTTCCTTTCCCTCTGGATATTCAGCACTGTAGACTAAGATTTCAAGTCATGTGAATCATGGTTACTGGGCCTCCAGTACTTAGAGAAATACGTCGGACTTGAGCTGCACAAATTAAGAAGTCTCACAAATGAAAACACACTGAGGACGTGTTTTTCTGTACTTGCTCTACATAAACAGAAGTCTAGCCAGCTAAACAATAATGCCTGTAAAGCATCCAAATAAAAGACATGAACATCAGACGAGTGTCTATTTCAAGAATGCTCTGCAGGTCTCTGAAGGATCCTGGTTTCTGACATTTAAGACATCCCTCTTTCATAATAATAAAAAATTGAAATAATATACTTTCAACATACCCACCACAAAAGCTCTCTGTTCCTCCTTATATAATCCCTTTCCATATTGGAAAAAAACTGAGCAAATTCAGAAAAATATGAAAATATTGTACAAATTATGGAAAATGACACAAAAGAAAAATTATATAGGCTTTTCTAATAATCAACAGAGTTCTTAAATAAAGATACTAGGCACACCTGATCTTCCACACAGTTGCAGTATCAGGTTCTTAGATCTGTAAGTTTCAGGAAAGTGTGCGTGCATCTTTACTAAGGAAAGCATACAGAACATTCCACAATTAAGTTAAAGGCTTCAGATTTCCAATAAAATACAGGCAGTTAAGAAAAAAAAACACACATAAAAATCAGTGCCAACTGTGGTATATTGCTCTTACTAACAAAGACCCAAAACACTGAACATAACCCTAACACATGACAGTCTCTTTCCACACAGTCAGTATTTCGGGTACCACCACTTTGGCTTGCATACTGCCAGCGCAGCCTCGCAGGCAGGGCATTCTGAAGGTGGGGCAGTTCTAAGCCATCAGACGAGGTTGCAAGCACCATCCGAGAGGCAGTGCCCTTTGCCCCGACGCTCTCCACCTCCCAGCAGCCGCATTCTGCCAATGGCATGATTAACTCTGATCAGAGCAAAGCTGTAAGGAGCGAGGCAAGCGAAAAAGCAAGCTCCTGCAACTGATTAGCAGCAGTGGAGGCAGCAGCTGAGAGGAAATAGCCATCAGGGACTGCCTCTTAACAGCTCACTGGGATACTCAACACACATCAACCACACAAGGAATCTCCCTTTTGCATTGTCTTCTGCAGGATGACAACATTTCAAATGGTTTCTATATTTTACCAAAAATCATTTGTTTTAGCCTAGTTTGCTACAGGTAACTGTATTTCTGTAACTGTATTTCTGGTGAATAAGCAACAAGTTGTTGCTACCCCACAAACTGATCTACTTTAAGAGTTGCTCAGGCTGTTTTGTGAGATTAATCTGTTTTAGGGACTACTGCAGAAATGGTATACTTCACCACTGATCCTTCCTCAAACACTGGTGTGAAATGACATCGAGCTGCTGAGCTAAATTCTAACATATTCACATTTAAAGCATATTAAAAGAGAACAAAATGCAAGCAACTTTTAATGGGAGTCTCCAAAACAGAAGTTATATATCTCAGAACATCATCAATTAAATTCTTGGTGTCCCTGCCTATGGCGGGGGGGTGGAACTCTATGATCTTCAAGGTCCCTTCCAACCTAAACTATTCTATGATTCTAAAACCACAAAAATTTAGGACTCTGAGTCAGATGTGGCTTATAGCTAATCATTCACATTCTGGAACACACCAATTTTTATACTCCTATATTCTTATCAGTGGGAATGAATTTAACATTGTAGGAATTTTACAGCTATGAATAAATTCTTGGGCTTAGCAAAATCAATGGAAGAGTTTACCACTAACTCTAAAATATACAGTAAACCCAGAAATTTACCCAGAGTACAGTGAGAATTCTTTCTCACTACGAAAGAGCCATTCCCTTGCTTGTTTTGTATATTGTCGTGTAACAATTAATTTGTTCTGAACTAAATTATATATTATTGCACAGACCTTGCCTTGCAGTAGGACGGTAAACAGAAAGTGGCACCAGGTGAAGCAGAACTGTTGATTCAACATCCGTGTCCCAAGAAGCCCAGTACCGTAACACAGTACAGAATCTCTTCAGTTCAGTACTTGAGCAGCGGTTAGGCTGGGTGACTCGGATGCCACACAGCAATGCATTGCAGCATGCTAAACTGCACTTAGCCAGAAAAGACGTATCACATGACTTGGTATACCATTGCATACTATGTTTAATTGTTGCTTTCAGAAAAAATTAAAAGCTAGGGCACATGTTGTTTTGGGACCTTAACTTGTGAACTGACAGCAGGCCACATCATGGAACAACTTCTTCTCTAGCCCAGGGACATAACAGCAATGTAGATAAGCAAGTGATGATCTAATAATGTTTTACAGATGCCAAAGAAAATACATTAGGATCAAGTTTGCTCTAAGGCTACATCATGTCCGTGCAAACCCAACAGTACCAGTATTTGAGTTACAACAGTACTACGAAACACTAACCTGTGTGAGAAATGAAGTCCCAGACTAAACTGACCACTCTCAGTTACCGTTTTTCTGTCTGAGGGGTGTGTTCCCCCTTTGATCTCTTGTGCCCCAGTTTCCAATTTGTAGTATTACCATTTTATTAGTTTGGAGATAAGAATGCAAAGTAGAGGAGTATAAAACAAACATACACTGCTATTTGAGAAGCACTGGTAATGCGGATAAAAACTCCGTATCAAGTTGCTGGAAAGAAGCAAATGCAGAACTTGTAAAGCATGCTGTAAATAAAATATAGGAGTGTACAAAAAAAACCCTGGTACAGCATACTAGTTTTCATTAAGCAAATTCTGTACATATATTGCACTCGAAGTCAATCAAGACTTTCAGTCTTACTGTTTTCTTACTGTTTTAATATAGTGGTATAAGCCTAGTATTCTTCTATATGTGAAAGAAAACTGAAAACCTCAGTTCCTTTATGTGGAACTACACATTTTCCATAAAAGTCATCTGAGGATTGAAAACCCTACTTCCACACACTTTTACTGTTGCAGTTAATGGTAATGACAGTAGGTAGATATTCTTTCTGGCTCAGAGTGAAGGACACTTCTTTTGCTTTTGGTTTGCCAAAACACTGCCGAGCATTTCCAAGCATCAACGTTCCTATGTTCTTGTCGTGGTTTAGGCCAAATCGGCCACTGGGAACGTGGGGGACGCCAGATGGGACCAACAGATGTTCCCCTCTACCCCTCTTCAAAGAGAGAGGCAGAGGAGGGAAAAAGAGACTTAAGAGTTTAGAAGGAACTAAACTACTTTAATGAGATATTCATAATAAAATAAAAGGAAATAATGAAAATATACAAAACCATATCAAGCTCCCAGGATGACAATAGCAACACCGGATGGCACTGGGGCAGTCCCAGGCTGGACTCGTGACGGACGGGAACTGGATTCTGGATTCGGATCAAAGGCAGATAGACAGACAGAGTCCTCCTCAGACGTCAGCCACCGAAGAAAGAGGGCTGACCCTTTGATCCCTCAGCTTTCATACTGAGCATGATGCAGATGGGATTGAACACCCCGTTGCTCAGTTTTGGGTCACCTGTCCTGTCTGCTCCTCCCCGCAGGTGGGACCCCACTGCACTTTTCCCCTTCCAATGCTCCAACGTGGCAAACAACAAAGCTGGTTGGCCTTGGCTGTTACAGCGATAAGTATAAGCAGGAGCCTCTCCGCATGCCATGCCTGGGCATCAGCTATATCTAATCGCTCTGAGAGCGCGAACATTGTCTGCACAATATGCTGTTAATTTCAGTAGTCAGAAGAGGCCCAGCTAAGAAGCAAAGTTATGGAACAAAACTGATCCTGTTTTACCTCAAACCAGGACAGTTCTAATCCCAGCTTTGGAAAAACAAGGGTGGCTCCTCTGCCATTCAGCCCTTTCTTTCCAAGCTTTTCAGGAAAGACATCTTTAGTCCTCCTCCTCACCTAACACTGTTCCATGCATCTCACTGAGACACTCTAGTCTTTGGCAGCAGCCACTCTATTTTCCAACTTTGGCTACTTTCTTTCCGTTGCTCAGAGATGAGAGCCCACAGAGAGAAAAGCACCAATATTACATTACAAGTATTTCCTCATGGCCTGATCCCAGCAATTCTCCCTTACACCAAGAGAGGCATCCTCATACTTCAAGGGAAGCTGGTGGTTATGCACTTTCTTGGGACAGAAGCTCTGGGTACAGGGGACAAACTAAGTTTGGGGACTACTTACTACCTGTATGCGACAGCTTTCTCAATTTTATCCCATACAAAAAGGAGCCATTAGAAGGACTAAGTACAGCAGACCACACTGCGATAAAAAAATGCTACATAAAACCTTTTCTTCTTATAAATCCTTGAAATTTGTCACTAAGAGCCACAGAATTTTTCAAGGTTCAGCTTTTATCCTAGGCCCTGCAGATATACAGCCACAGAAAGCCATTCTTCTCAAATAGACTCTGGACATCAAATTACCAACTTGAGAAAAACATGTAAGGGAAGTTACTGGGCCCTTGCATAACAGTGTAGCAGCAGGATAAGGTCAATGCATTTCTAAGGCCCTTCTGGAGCTCCTTAGGTAAGAGCAAATTCTCGTTTGTGTTACTTGATGGGATTTCATGGGGCATTTTCTTCCCTCCATCTATACCGACACACAAGATTCATGACGGGATTCTATTTCTGTTATGGAGAAGACTGGTGGCACAGTACACAAGAGCTACTAATGTTAACATAGGTACTCATGAACAGAAACACCAGTCGGACTCACAAGTGTCAGCCTTTGAGGTGGAACAGATAAGGATAGCTTACTAATGCAACCGCAACATGTTGGACAACCAAATTTAAGGACGTTCGAAAAAGTGCGTCAAGGCAGGAGTACTGAAAATAGTACGCTGAATGGGTAAATTGGTGAAGTGATACCAATTTCTGGGAACACATGAATCTGCTCCAACCACTCTACTCCACTTCAAATAAAGAAGTGGATGGGGGGGATGTCCTTTTTTTAGGAAATATTTTTCAAAAATTATTCTCATAAAATAGGGGCGAGAGAAGAACAAGCATAGAGAAGCCTTTTATATGTAGAGAAGTACATTTGGTCACAAAACACCAGGAAGAGAAGTTTGGGGGAGGGGAAGAGAGAGATGAAGTGATGTTGCCTGAGTTTACCATAATAGAAATTTTATTTTTTACATTTATTTTTTACAGATAACAAAATAACCAAGGGCAACACACACACAAAAAAGAAAAACAATAGCAGTTCATAGATTTTCTTTTAAAAAAAAAAAACCCAAACAAAACCAACATCACAAAACCCCCCAAAACACTGAACAAAACATTTGCAAAATCACCATAGCACCAGCCACAAGCTATGTAGTATTTAGCTTTCAGGCTAGTGAAGATTTACGGAAAAAACAATATTACTGTTTTGATGAACACAGAATTGTTACTATGAAATTTTACTTCTGATGTTAAAACATAACAGCAGATGTAGAATTCTCTAATATAAGGGGGGAAAAAAAAAGCGTTTTGAATGCTGCTTATAAGGATTAGCAACATAAAAACTATTTTTGTACTAATCTGAAGCACACTAGGCAGATTACATGCTGTAGCTCCTTTACAGAGGCTACCGATTTCTCAGGAGTTCTATTTAAGATAGTTTCTACTCATTTTGGTGCATTACTGTGTACATTCTGACTATATATATATATTGCACAGTCCAAGTAATTTTAATGTTTCAATCTTAGTACACAAAACACATTCCCTCAAATTTATTTCTGTCTCCCTCCAAGTATGTTATGTTTTTTTAACTTTACCCCCAAAATCTGTTGCCACTGGTGGAAACAGGTCACATTTGCAAGAGGGCTGTGCTAACAATCTTGCTTTCTAAGACGACGAAAACTGCAAAAGCAATTCTAGTTTTAGATAACAAAAAGCTATTCTGCAGTATTTAAACAGGTAAGAATGAGAACACTGCAAAATGCCAGACAAAATAAATAAATAACCTTAGTTTGTTAATTTCCCTCTTGGTCAATTAACACCTATAAATGACCTTTAGCATTGACAAGTCCAACTTCATCCAAAAAGCCAAGGTTTAAGAATATCTATCCAAATAGGATTGATTACTGATTACAGCATTGTGAGGAGCACAATTCAATCTGATTTTTTTTTTTTTTTAAGGCTGGAACTGCATTCCTGAGCAAGCTGATGTGACTGCCAATGAGGTAAAATAGACAGAGTTATTATACTATAATAACGTTGATGTTACCATTTCTACATTTATCTAAAGCACAGAACATATATCATTTTAGACTGAAATTTAACCTTGTCAGAAATAATTTTTCTTTATATTGTTTGGAATTAAAAACATATTGAATTGATCCATTAAGAAAATTCTCTTTTCCTCTCTCTTTGTGTTTTTCAGACTGCGTCTGCATCCTTAGGCAATGAAACAATTTTTATAATTGTAATAAAACAACAAAGTGTAGACTTTAACTTAAAGAAAATTGTTGCTTGAATGACTACATACTTCAGCAAACACAATAAATCCTTCTAAGTTTAACATACAGTTAAACAACATGCTTGAACAGGTACATACATTTCACAAGTTTGCTTAAGCTTATTTCAGTTTTAGTCTTCTGCTCAGCGTTTATAGATCAGGTCTGCATCTCTAAGTTTTAATATTGTTTTAGTCAAAAAACATCTACCCTTAAGCAGGAAAACTAAAAATTTGCCATTAGAAAAAAAACAACGTTTATAGAACGAAGTACAGTAGTAATGTTATACTCCAGCAAAGAATACAACTAAAGCAGCTATCTGTATTTCAACAGAGAGGAATGATAAGAGTCAAGCCCATGTATTTCTTGCTTATTTCTGGACATATAAATTTGATTTTGGCAATGTAAATTGAGAAACAGATTTCAGAGTTTGCTTTCTCCCAATGCCAAAAGACATGAGCATCACTACATTCCCAACAAGAGCATATCAACACATTTTACAGCAGAATCTCCTGAATATTATTTTTACTTGTTTTCAAAGGCAGCAGAGAGTCTGCCATTTAAAACCAGTTCCAAATAGTATTTGAAAAAATTCTTCTCTAAAGCAGAAGACGGGGCTGACTTATTTTCTCTCAAGTTTGCAGCAATATCACAATTGATCAATTTAATTTCAGTTTTGTTTCAGCAAGTTAGATGCATTTATTTAATTTTTTAAAAAACATTTGAATCTTTAATCTCTCAACTCCAATATATCTTCTAATCTCAAAGACTACTTTAGACTCCCTTTGCTCTCCTTTTGGCTCCTAA
Source organism: Ibidorhyncha struthersii (assembly GCA_013398815.1). Classification (NCBI taxonomy): domain Eukaryota; kingdom Metazoa; phylum Chordata; class Aves; order Charadriiformes; family Charadriidae; genus Ibidorhyncha; species Ibidorhyncha struthersii. The sequence continues at coordinate 162,737 of VZSZ01002578.1, read as the reverse complement.
TGCTACATACCCTATCCAACACGTAATCATTATTGTCAAGCTTGAGAAAACACAGGAAGATTCCCCCTCCCAAATACGCAGAGGAGGAACGAAGTGACTACTACTTGTCTACCTGCTGCAAGGCTAACTAGCGAAGAATATCACCTACAGGCAGTAAGTGCCTTATCTTACAGAAGTATGCAAACCAACGTGTGCTGGTTTTGGCTGAAATAGAGTTAATTTTCTTCACAGTAGCTAGTATGAGGCTATGTTTTGGATTTGCACTGAAAACAGATAGATACAGAGATGTTTTAGTTACTGCTGAGCAGTGCATACTTTAGTCAAGGCCTTTTCTGCTTCTGACACCACCCCACCAGTAAGTAGGCTGGGGGTACACAAGAAGCTGGGAGTGAATGCAGCTGGGACAGCTGACCCCAACAGACCAAAGGGATATTTCATACCATATGACATCACGGTCAGCACATAAAGCTGGGGGAAGAAGCCGGGGTGGGGGGAGTGGGGATGACACGTTCAAAGTTACAGTGTTTGTCTTCCCAAGTAACCGTTACAGATGGTGGACCCCTGCTTTCCCGGCCACGGCTGAACACCTGCCTGCCAATGAGAAGCAGTGAACGAATTCCTTGTTTTACTCTGCTTGTGCGCGCAGCTTTTGCTCTACCTATTAAACTGTCTTGATCTCAACCCACAAGTTTTCTCACTTTTACTCTTCCGATTCTCTCCCCCATCGCACCAGGGGAGGATGAGCGAACGGCTGTGTGGTGTTTAGCTGCCTGCCAGGTTAAACCACACCACCATGGTAGAAGATACTGAGACAGTAAGATGTTCGCTCCACAGAAAGGCAGAGTTAAAACTACACGTTAAAAATATTGACAGCTTTTTNTAAAATATTTGCCGCTTTTTTTTTTTTTTTTTTTTTTTTTTTTACACTAAAGTACTGCATTTTATCACTTATTTGTCTGCCATAGCCTTAAATGTTTTTCTGTTTTCAGTTCCAAAAGCCATCCTTGCTGGTCACATTACTTGCTGGCAACTGTTTTAACAAGGATGCCAGTCCATAGAGAGAAAAACCCCCACACCAATATTATCGTTGAGGAATTGGTACACGCAGGACTCATTTACAGAACAATCTGAAAGACAGTTGACACAGAGTTGATGCAGCTTCTGTAGAAAATAGGCTCTAAAAAAGTCTTCACCTGCTCAGTATAAGATTAATTTTTAGATTTTTGAAATATTCTATAGAGCAACTACCAAGGCAGAGACAGTTAAAGCAGATAATTTTACATATACTATATTAAGCCTCATTAGGTGATAGGAATCTACTAAATGTGACTAATTGTGGTACAAAGAACTAAGCACCTTCAAGAAACAAATGAATATACATACTTAGAACACAACATCTTAACAGGTCAGTGACTCCTTCAGAGGCCTTTGGACAACTGAGTACAGTTTAGTTATACAAGAATCACCTGTTTTATCAGTGGCAGATAAAATGCTATTTAAAAGCGTGGTTTCTAATTAGAACAGAATAGACTATTTCAGTTGGAAGGGACCTACAACGATCATCTAGTCCAACCACCTGATCAATACAGGCCTGACCAAAAGTTAAAGCATGTCATTTAGGGGTGTTGTCCAAATGCCTCTTGAACACTGACAGGCATGGTGCATCCACCACCTCTCTAAGAAGCCTGTTCAGGGGTTTGACCACCCTCTTGGTAAAGAAATGCTTCCTAATGCCCAGTCTAAGCCTCCCCTGAATTGTTCCTAAGCTAATTGTTCTAGATAGGGTTCATATACTGATAGTGCCATATACGCTACATAATATTATTAGGATTTGGCTCTGTTAGTGTATGTGCATGCGTGTGCATGTGTATGTGCAATATTTTGCTTTAGTATTTTATGAAAATTGTAAGTTATGTAGGTTCCCACTGTAGATGAAAGAACACAACATTTAATTGTTAGCAGCTGTAACATTAAAGTATTATGCAAGCAAAGGTGGTACATGTATTGTCATAACAGTAAAAACCATGCTGCAGCTTGTCAACATGCTGTTGGATCTCTCTTTGTACGTTTACGTGCTACTTCATCTTTTCCTGATGAAAATTTGGAGCAACTACTTTAAAATTCATAGTAATTTTGGAAACATCAGGGAAATTTTAAAACCAGATCCCTTTACCATTATGATAGTTTTCTGTGTGAAATATTCATGAAAAAAAAATTTAACAAGTATTTACTAAAAATCTAATACACCTCCAGAATCTGTTGAATTTGGGTAAAACATGTTACATTTATGCATACTCCTCTATCAATTTACTATATTAAATAATTTCATTTTAAACACCTGTGAGAATTATTTATTAGTCAGAAGTTGTTCAGAATCCTTAAAGAAAGATTCTGTTACTAAAGGGCTCATCTTTGTATCAGATGGAATAGAAAATAATTATGCACCATAAACATTCTGGTTCCACTCTATTTTGAAACGTATGTTATAAAGATTAAAATAATAAAAGGCCATCTTAATCCACGTAATGGTACATATCACCTGTCTCTGTCAATGAGACATTTAAAAGCATCTCTTCATTAGAAACACAAATCAATACACTCAGGGGACCGCAGTAACTGCTTCAAGCAATTTGTATCATCATTTCATTCTTGATGTTTCTACTCAGAGCAACTTATTATGAATGGCGTGAAAATGGCAACCTGTCACAATTGATTTTTTCCTAAACCTCTTGCAAGAATTTTTTCCTTTCTTAATGTAATTAAGTATCTTCTACCTAAACACAGGTCTAGGTTGTAAGATACATCCTACAACTGAAGCTTCATTTCTTTATAATCGAAGGCCCTCCCCAACTTACATTAGAAACATTTCTGATGAAATAAAGAGCTATTTCCTGTATTTGAACTGAAGGAACCTTGTACAGAGGGAAGCACTCAGACTTCTGGTATCTTTTCAACTGACACACATCTTGACAACGTTTCCATTGCATCCCTGGAAGAGCACTCTGGGTACTGACTAGAACCTCAGTTATCTTGCTCTACTTCCTCAGGGAGCCCAAATAAACTTTAGTAGTCTGTTATAAACATTCCTTAAAACTATTGCGTAGCTTTGGCCAAATACTTTACAGTAAAAATAATCAGAGAAGTGAAGTGGGAGTTAATATTTAGCTGTGAGACCGAAGTATAAAAGTCTGAAGACACGCATTTATACTCTGAAGACAAAAGTTTCCATTAGTACCTGTAACATTCCTAACTAAAGGAAGAACAATTTTACTTCTGAAATGAGACTGAGGCAGAATTCACTTCTCAAAAAAAGTTCAAGTCAGTTCAGCACACACGAAATACATCAGAGTAAGAGCATATAGATTTTTAGTAGATCTATTTTTAAGTTTTATGAAAACAAAGTAGGAAATCCCACAGTAAGGCTAACTTACCTTATTTTTTGGATTAGATGTGTTCATTACACTTCGAGTTTCCTTGCCTGTGTAAATGACAACACCAATTACAGTTCCTGAAAAACAAATAGAGTAAAACACAGGTGTCAAGTAGTTAAGAGAAATTTGTCTGAATTAAAACTTGCAATAATTTACAGTCCCTCTAACAAATCAATTGTATGAGTGCACCCTCAGCAAATTTGCCAACGACACCAAGCTGTGTGGAGCAGTAGACATGCTGGAGGCAAGGGAAGCCATCCAGAGAACTTGGACAAGCTTGAGAGGTGGGCCCATGCAAACCTCGAAGTTCTACAAGGTCACGTGCAAGGTCCTGCATGTGGGTTGGGGCAATCCCAAGCACAAATACAGGCTGGGTGGAGAATGGATTGGGAACAGCCCTGAGAAGAAGGACTTGGGGGTGTTGGTTGACAAGAAACTCAACATGAGCTGGCAATGTGCGCTCGCAGCCCAGAAGGCCAACTGCATCCTGGGCTGCATCAAAAGAAGCATGGCCAGCAGGTCGAGGGAGGTGACTCTGCCTCTCTACTCTGCTTTTGTGAGGCTCCACCTGGAGTACTGCATCCAGCTCTGGGGTGCCCCAGCATAAGAAGGACATGGACCTGTGGGAGCAGGTCAACAGGAGAACTATGAAGATGATCAGAAAGCTGAAGCAGCTCTACTATGAAGACAAGCTGAGACAACTGGGGTTGTTCAGCCTGGAGAAGGCTCCGGGGAGACCTTATAGCAGCTTTCCAGTATCTGAAGGGCACCTACAAGAAGGCTGGAGAGGGACTTTTTACAAGGGCATGTAGTGATAGGATGAAGGGGAATGGCTTCAGACTGAAAGAGGGGAGATTTAGAATAGATATTAGGAAAAAAATTTTCACTGTGAGGGTAGTGAGGCAGTTGAACAGGTTGCTCAGGGAAGTTGTGGATGCCCCATCCCTGGAAGTGTTCAAGGTCAGGCTGGATGGGGCTTTGAGCAACCTGATCTAGTTGAAGGTGTCCCTGCTCATGGCAGGGGGGGTGGAACTAGATGATCTTTAAGGTCCCTTCCAACCTAAACCATAGTATCATTCTACAATTCAATTAAAATTCAAACTTACTGATTCAGAATTATTAACTTTGCAGATGTATACTCTTTGAGTGTGGTTTTCCCCCATATATAAATTTGGGCAAAAGCAAACTCAAAACAAATTTACACAGTATTGAAATTTATAATTAATGAGCAGCATCTTTTTACACACAGTTACAAATCTTGGCTACTTAAGTTAAAAGCCTGAGGACAATTTTAGGCATCATACATTTGACGTAACAGTTTTAGACAGTTTTTAACAGTTTTAGTTTCCCAGTGCAATCAAACCAAACACTGAGCATCAAAGAACACGACTAACACAAACATGTAGGCCTGGAAAAGAGATAAAAGAGGATGTGCAGAACTAACACACACAAATAGCCAGGCATACTCTGAATCTGGTGTGTGATCCTATCAGTGCTTGGGAGACACCAAAAATTATGTGAACTGTATAAAAACAAGACAGTGCTCAAATTAATTAAAATTGTGTGTAGGACTTGGCACAAAATAGTGCTTTTTACAGCTGTGCAGTTATATAATTTGTTCTGATTTTATCTAAAGTGAGTCTGGAAGACTGACACCTGGCAAAATGATCACCAAATTCCATCAGTACAAATCTCCTTTTAATAGATATGTCAGCAGGTCTCTTAGAAAATGGCATTATCTTGTTTAGAGTTTGAACCACGCTGATCATCACAGTAAATGGAGAATAAAAAGTTGAAGTCCGTACTGTAGTGGAACTTTTGAGCCTTTTAAAAATTGAACTCCTGACTTTACTCTCTCCCTTTCTGAAAGGAAATCTACCAAAGCTTTCAATAATCACAAACACCAGAATAAGTGATGTCATGAACAGAAATGATCTGAAAGATAAGTAATTTAATTGAAGATAACCTAAGAGGTTTTCAAAATACTTAGTGGTTTAAATTATTTGGTTATATTTGAAGTTGTTCCTTCAGTGACAGCAGTTTTTCAAGTTTTCACTAACCAAAATCTCCTTTCTTTCAGGCACTATTATTAATTCCACAGCAATAACATAGATACTAAGAATGGCACATCGACTCTGTACATTGCTGCTACATTTTTGAAACTCACTGGGATGTTGCCTCTAAGGGGAAAAAAAAATCAGAATATTTTCTCCTATTTCACTTATTAAAGAATAACAAAAGGATGGCTGCATGCTTTGGACTTGAGAGGGAGGCTTTTGATTTCCACCCTGACAGAAGCTTCCAGTGTGATCCTGGCAAATTAGTCTTTGTACTTTCTGTGGTTCAGATAAACATCATCCACACAGTGACCAGATCTCTGGTGGGGCTTTACAGCAAGGGCAGAAAGCACTTCTGAGTTGGTAGCAGTAGGAATCTCCATTTAGATATCTAAACTATCAATTCTCAGACTAGAACATCTGGGTATATAATCTATATTAGATGTATTTCCCCCCTCCCCTTTAGCTTACTGGTATTCTAAGGGGTAAGGAGATGTACTGAAACCAAGGAAAGTAAACACCTTCCAAATGTACAAATTTGAGAAACCTCACTCTCCTGAACTTTATTTGTTGGTATAAAAAGGCTGTGGAATAGTTTATTCTTGAGTTGTTTGACACTACCTGATTTTGCTGAACAATTTTTTGGCTCACAAAATTCAAAAAGAAAATAAAAATAGTGTTAAATTATAGCAAATATTTTTTTCTTGTAACTTGTACTGCTCTAGCAGTATGCCTTTTTTTTTTCTGTAGAATCCATTATTGTGGCATCCTGATATTTTCATGAGCTTTGGCAATCTGCATTCAATTCTGCATGTTGATAAGACTCCTTGAAATCTTTATACACTTACATTTACTGTTACTGATCTGCATGACGATTGATTTGTGGTCTGTGTCCTCTAGAACTGTCAGGACATCAGCAACCAGAGCTCAAATTTTCTGAGGTATTCCCCACAAAATTCCCCAAACACTTCTCCTAGCCCGACCTTGACCCTCTGTTATCACCTTGACAAATAGCAATGGTATGTGTCTTGGAAATAGTGGGCTCTCCTAGCTGATGCAATGTTTTATGTAATATGTCAAAGGGAATATCAGGAAATTCAGCATATATTTAATCACAAAGGAAGAAAATGGGAAGGAGAACTCCCTCACCCAACAATTGTCCTGTATGTCCTATGCAAAACCTTTTTTAATTTTAAGTAAGTCTTTGTATCTGCAACTCAGCTCCATATTCCTTTCCTGGGCATCAGTGATGTAGCTCCCGGTCTCCACCCCTGAGACTGACATCATCAGTCATTAATAGGTTAAGATAATAGTGCAGGGTGACCCAGAATGTTTTGTAACAACCTCCAAGGCACTGGCAAGGACATAACATAGTCCCAAGAGGAATGGGTCATGTATTTGCTTTGGCTTAGTAACAGATGATGTCCAGGCTGCCTAAAGAGCACTGGAGGAAGCAGCCTTCCAAGCTAGGAAGCTTCCAAGCTTAAAGACTGCCATAATGAAGAGTCTTAAGGTAAATGAAGAGATGTACAGGCAACGTTGCAGGGCAGAACTCTACTCCTTACCATCTGGGCACAGACCTTTTTGACTTTTCTTATACAGAGCAAGAACAGAAGAAAACAATTTTCCGCTCTTAAAAAATAAAAGCTACAACGGCTTAAAGCCTGAACACAGCATCTAGATAATGTGAACTCCTTGTAATATCCGAGATACATATGAAGTATCACTAATGTTTGGATCCCATTATTTTAAAATTACACAACCGTATAACTGGTCTATACTTTCTGATTAAGATTTTGCCTGATAAAAGATTTTAAACAAACTTTACCCGCAGTATGGAGTATACATAAAAGAAAAACTCCTAACAGATACAAACCCACCCTTGCTTTTCAGCAGGACCCTATCCACAGCGAGCTGAATAGAGCACTTTACAACCTGAAGTTTTCATTAAAACAAAAAGGTCAGTGACTTTAGTAGGGTGCAAGGGACAGCACTACTGAAACAGCAAGACTTAAGTAAAAACACCCCCAACTATTAAAGAGGTATGAAAATATTGTGAGTAGCATGATGAAACCGATGGGAAGGCAGACAGAGGAGCAAGGGATTGTCCTGGAAGACAAAGATTTTCAAAAGCCATTAATATTCCACATTGTAAAAATAAAGATAAGCTTCCACAGAAGTTTTAGATACATTATCAGCTTTGCTATTGCAACACTTACCTGAAGCAACAACAGTGCTTGCCCATAATGTATTTTCTATGCTTAGGCTTTCATGAACTGCTGGATCACTGTCTTCCTGTGAAAAATATGAACAGATAATAAGTAAATCAACATCACAAATAGTCATAGTTAAGAACAATGCCAAACCATCTGAATAACTTGCACAGGATATCTGCGTCCTTGTACCAATCACTCTACAATAGTATTCATTATACATACTTTTTTTGTCTGTATACACACACAAAAATAACTTTCCAGAAAGTGAAATACTGATTAAAGTTCATATTACTTAAATCCAATTATATTCAAAGAACTAAAGTCAATATTGTTTTAAAAGGAACGCAGTCTTTTCCTCAGATGTATCAAACTGCAGAACAGTTTGCCATACTAAGCAGTTAAAGCGAGTTATGAACACTAACCACCAAAAATTAATACCCTGTTCTCTATGACAATTTAAATAATCTATAATTCCTACAAGTTATGGTCATCATAATTTTGCAAGCCAAGCTACACCATATCAACTTCGGAAAAGAATATTTAGACTTTTAAAAAGAAACATACCCTTGTGTTGTCTTACCACATACTTACAAAATACATATCCAATGGGAAAATACTTCGAATACGAAATTGCTTCCATAATTATTTAAAACTTTTTTTCCCCTCCCCTCTCTCCTCCCAAGCAATAATGGTCCACATATTGTAAACAGACTTAATCCCTCATAATTAATTTGGAGCATGTACAGATTTGTTACTCATTAGCAGCTGTGAAATGTGCCGTTTACAACTAAAGGAAACTTTAGGAGGTAGGATAATCAAACGCATTTTATCAAATTACAGATTGTGTTAAACATTTTGCAGGAGAAAGGGGACTACTGATTTACCAAAGTACAGAATAAATTCTACATAATGTCAGCAATTCAACCCTATGTCCATTTTTCATCTCTCTTTTGAAAAAACCCACCAAGAACAGGATGATGTGCTTAGAAATCTCTGTTCCTATAATGGAAAAATCTCAAACTAAACACATACATTTTTGTGTGTCCTTCAAAATATCCCTACATAGCAAGGAAACTATAGATCTTACTCTTAAGTCAAGCAAAATTGTTGTTTAAAAGGCACAGAGAACCACTCTGTCAAAAACAGAAGGGAAGAGAGGGAGGATAGGGAATTAGCTATAAGAAGAAACTGACAATTTTTGAATTAAGACTCAAACAGGAAGAATCCTGTCAAGAATCATCAGTATAAGATTAGTCTTTCATTAAGAAAAAGGAGAAATATTTTTTGATTCCTACTTAAGGAATGAATACTGCAAGAATTATTTGCCATACTCCTAACAATTAAAATACATTACGTTTGAGACAACAAGCCCACCCTAATAAAATAAATCGTATCATATAGGAATGCTCAGTAGCTGGGGAGTACTACAAAGAGCAAAGTGAATTCCAAGATATTGCTGCATAACTGCAGAAGTACTTCATATTGATAGGTCAAGGAATGTTCAGTTCAGAACTGAAAACATACCTCTGCAGGTAAAACAGGATCAGAAGCTATAGCAACATTCAAACTTATCGGTATTATTAGCAACACATGAAGTCCTGATCACCAAAACATTAAATACAAGAAAAGTATTCTGATCTAGCTTAAAAAGTATCATTTGTGGCAATTATCAGTCATCTTTGTAACACTCGATAACTTACATCCACAGCCTAAGTTTTTGGATAATTTTTCCTAACTTCATAATGCTTAGATTCCTCATTTGACTTATGATTGTTCCTGGATTATTCAGATTCAGTGATTACTTCGGCCTTCTGAAAGCCTAATTAAGGACTGTATAAACATATTAAGTGTAAGTAGAAATTATCCAGGAATACTAATTTTTCCAGAGGAAGATGCAAGTAATATGGTCAAAATACTAACTGCAGCTGATTGGGGCACAGCAGTCGATACAGTGATTGCCATCTATACCTATAATGTTGAAACACGACCACATCCATTGGTAAGCTTCCATATGGAATTTCACAGGTTTCAGAATCTGTTTCTACAAGGCTAGAAATAGGACACAAACTGGCCATACGCGAGTTGAAAATGGATATTGAATTTTTTCATACCTATCACGGGCTTTTCAAGAATTGCTGAATCTAACTGGACAACTTTTCTGAAATTCTTTCATACAGACAATGCTGATTAGCCACTTTCAACCCAAACAGTAGGCCTGGCACCAACCAAAAGTCAATTTCACACAACTTGCCTTAAGATGCACAGGCTGTTCTTAGTCAGCAACACACGTGCTAACCTTGATTACTTTTTATCATCCACAAACTATTCTGCAGAGTTCAAACTGTTTCAACTTGCTTGATTTTTACAATTCTACCTACCATCATGCACTGCAAAAAAAAAAAAAACACAACAAAACCCAACAAAAACAAACAAACAAAACAAAACAAAAACAACAAAAAAAAGGAAATTGTGCTCAAGTATTCTGAACAAGAAATTTGTGGAGTTTCTCACTGCATCACTAGGTCAACTGAAAACAATGTACAGGCGCACAAGGAAAATACTTTTATTTATAAGCACTCACTACTGTACGTCAAAGAGCAAATTAGGCTAGAGTTTGTCAGAGGAGTGCCCAGCAGGTATATAATAGGATGATGCACACTAACAGAGAGCTGACCACAAAGATCCCATATCTCAGTCAAACACTGCAACCTCATGGAACTGAATGGGTCAGTCTTACACAATCATCAACATAGTGATAAGACACAGATGTGAATACCAGACCTGTGATGAATTTAGCCTCAATAAATTAAAAAGTTCTTATATTTTGCCCTCAGAAGTTACATACAGAATACCTGTTGTCCACAGTGGGACTCCAAATAGCTCCCCCCAAACACTGAAAGAGATCTTTCCCATCTACCACTTACTAAAACTGCAGACATACTGAAGTAGTCATTTTTGCATTATGTTGAATTCCAGCATGACAAAAGAATTTGAATTTTGACAGGAGCACTGTGTTTTAATTAGCCATTAGCATAAAACTAACGTCCAGAATCAGAGATACCAAGAAACGTTTGCTGCTTGTATCTTTGCATACCTTTACAATTGTAACTTTAGCTAAGACTAAAGTAAGACTTCAGAACAAAATAGCCATAGAAAAAATACCTCTGATTTAATAGCAAGGTAAGGTTAATATATTGTACAAAGAAGTGGACAGATGAAATTCCATACAGTTAAATGTAAAATGATGCACACAAAGAAAACACCCCAGCTTCACAAAGTGGTGAGCTCTGAGCTGATCAAAACTACTCAGAAATTGTCATGGCTACTCAGAAAACAAGTTTGGGGATTATTACAAATCTACCAAAACACTAACTTAATAGTCAAGAACAAGCTAAATGCTTAGAATTATTAGGAGAGAAAAAAAGAGAACAACAAATCATGCTACTACAAAGAAGTCCATGGTTTGCCCAAGTCTTAAGTACATAGTTCTAAATCCCTCCTCCCCTGCCCTTACTCCAAACAGAAAATTGAGAGCTGGAAAGTGTTCAAAAAGGGCAACAAGGGTAGGCAACATAACTTCCATAATAGATATGGCTACATAAACCTGAACTCCCAATGAAGAACATGAGACATCTATGAAATGGGCACCTAAGAACGGAGGATAGATACTGCTGTCTCTTACCAAAGACGGAGGAAGTCGTAAAGCAAGCCATCAAAAGTAAAATAACAGGCAATTGTTCTTCATAAAATATGTAATTAACCTGTATAAATTCTTCCTATTTGAATGCTAAAAGGTTACCTATGTTCAAGGGGGGACTGTGTAAGTAAAAAGAAGGACAATTCATTGCAGGTTACTTACAGAAACCAGCTCTGACTCAGGGAGTTCCCACACCACGAGACAGAATAATGTTCTGAGGAGGCATTACCACATCCTTACTCTAGTCTTATTCTCTTTCCCAGCAGTCTGCTTCTGCCTATTGTCAGGAATAGAATACCAAGCTAGGAAAATCTTTTTTTTCTGCCTTAGTGCATTCTTCAGTTAGCAGATTTTAAGACAGTCAAGTATGAAACTCTTCCATACTACAAGAAGAAATCGAAAGCCCTGCAGTGATTATGAAGAGCAGACAGGAAAAAGTCACTTGTCCAATGTCTACCTGCTACAAGACTTTGTGAAATGCCTCCTTTTCAAAACAGGAAAACATCTAATGAGCTATGTCTCTTTCCACTCATGCCATGCTCATCAACAGAATGGTCTGGCTGATCAGTTAGCTTCTGCTTATTTCATTATGATCCTTTCTACAGCTCATTCAATCTACCAAATAACACACCTTCCATACCCAAACAGATGATGACTTAACCTTATTTTTCATTTGTCTTAAGTTACTTAAATGAAAAATATAAAGTATATTTACAGGTTATGAGTTTAGCTGTTTCACTTCATTTTTATTTCTGCTTGTGGAGAGATATGAAGCAGGGAAGGGACAAAGTCTCAGGCTGCTGAACAAGACCAGGTCTGTGGTACGGAGAAATGGTTCTGCAGATTTTCTGAGGCTAACAGAACAATATATGTTTCGGGGTAAATGAAATCCACCACTCACTCTAGTAGCAGAAATTTGACATAAAAGGGCTTCTTCGTCCAGCTGATTAAGTTTCCACTTAAGGTCTGCTGGGCTGAATTTCATTTGGCAGCTGTATGTTTATTGGTCTTTAAATTCTGAATTAAGTTCATTACCAGAATTGTGCAGTTCAGTATTGCATTCAAGCTTCATATTCAGGCTCAGTTTTTGAAATCATGTGCAGTACTGATCATAGATATTTAAACTGTCTACAGTTCCTATTCTAGGAAATTAGTCTGTAGCTCTTGCATGTGCAGAGAAATAAACAGATAAGCAGTGAAATAAAAATTGGATATATCCTACTCTCAGACTTGAATTCATAATGCAGCTGACCAAGGATCATGACAAATTTCAAGTAGCTGTTTAAAAGCTTTCAAAGCTACAATTTATTAGAAGTTTTTCAGACAGAGGCCTTTGAGACTAAATAGCTAATCCTTGAATGAACCAGTGTACCACTTTCATTTAACCTTTCCTAGCCCTATTCCTACCTGACAGGATGCAGCACAACAACCCACACCAACTTCTGTAGGAAAGTGGAAGAAAACGCACTAGTTTAGTTGCATCACTGGAAAAGATTCCTTCCCCACCCCAATCCCACAGTTAATTATTCTTGCTATGTTCCTTTTAGTGGCATACGTATTTTGGACAGGGTCAGGTTAGGTTCTGCACACGTTAGCTCCCTAGTCTGGCTGTCCGTATGGCTGTTAGTGCCAGCACAAGGAAGGTGAGTAAAAAGAAGCTACAAAACATAATATGATTCCCTTCAGGGGCATAGACTGAAGTGAACACAACAATTGCTTCAAAACAGGTAATTCTCTAACAGCAAATATGAAGTAAAAAAATTACTCAACATTCCCTCTACTAAAATAAAAGTCTTATCCAAGAAAACATCTGTATAAATAGCCCCAGGCCAGAGATTCTACTCATAAATGAATACTCAATTTTCAGTGCTCACATTCTGATGTGTATTTTTACAAAGTATCAACAGCTACACGCAACAGGTTTTGCATCAAGGTAGGTTTTTTTTAAGCATCTGACAAGGTGCTATACTGGAAAAAACAATACCAAATAGTTCTGTACAATATAAAAAAAATATTCTATTACAGTAGATGACCTAAACTCAAAGGAATCAGTTCTCTGAGATTTCTACTCGAATAACAAAAAAAAGACTTAGGATATATTCCCAAAGTAAATGAAGAGACTGAGGTGACAGCACAGAGCTGCAATGTTGGAGAAATTAAAGGAAAAGATTCTTAAGGTAATGGTGGAAGAAGGACATAAATTTAAACAAAAAACAGCCAATGCCAAAAGCAGAAGAGAGAATTTCCATGATTCGCAGAGAAGCTGTAAGCAAACGGTAAATAATACTGGTCATGCCAGTACACACTGACGTAATGCTCTAGCGTACTCTGGGGTTGAGTTAAGAAGTATGGCAACCTTTTATTCTCTTTCTACAGATGTGTTTTTCTCATGCTTTTTCAGAATCGATGAGATAGCTTCCTAATTTATCAAGCCTGCATAGCAGCACCAGACAGAAGAGACACTCTTGTAGTTACACCTGTGTAAATCCTTGCTCTGTGCATCACTGTTTCAAAGTAAGCTCAGCCAAGACATGGATGATGTCCTGAGAACAAATAAAACAATCTCACACACTTTCACAGACCACTATTTAGCTCATCTATTATTTCTTGGTAGGATGTCCAGAAGAGGGGAGAGGAAGAAAGGAACTAACTTACGCCATGTCCTGGTTTGAGTGACACAGGACTAATTTCTCTTCTAATACTTGGGAACTGCACTTTTAGAAGACTCTCGTGTCTGAATTTGTGAAAATAGTTACTTTACAGCCAGCTATGGTGTGTGGGTTTCAAGGTCTCAGTGTTTTCGAGCTTGCCAGGTGCAGGGATGAGGAGGAGCGAGACCTGCGCACTTGGCCCAAGCCGGCCAACAGCATTGTTTCATACCATGAACGTCACATTCACTATAAATTAGAAAGTTTGCTGCGAAGTTCCCTCCCTCCCTTGATGGCGGCCATCCTGAGAACTTCTTGCCCCAGTGCCAGACCCCTGAGGCCTTCCCTTCCTCCCGAAGCCGTAGCGCTCACAGTGTCCGACATTTACTGCCCACTGCTGGGAGCGCACAGCTTCCTACGGATAGAATTGGCCAAGTATAATCCTTGTAGATTTTATATTGGTATCAGGATCCATATTGGCTTTTTAGGGCTACTAATGTTAATTATCTAATCTTATTCTACTAAATCTGTTTATATTTCAATCCCAGATTTCCTTGTTTTCCCCCGATTCCCCTTCTGGTCAGGAGGGGTCACCGGGTGATAGAATGATTGTCTAAACAACAAACTGTTACAGGTTTCTCAAACCATAACACACCATTATTTAAGGGCCAGACATGATCCTTCCCACATGCCCACACACACACTCACTTTTCATGCACTGACTGCACATAACACACCTGAAACCATGGAGGACAACAGAAAATGACTTCGTGTAAAGCTGTCAAACACCAATAGGGTACAGCAGAGCTTCAACTCCTCCTGACATGGTTATGCAGGTGTACTGCAAGAGGTACCTTCTGTCAGCTATCAGGTTTGCTGTGGATATATTTCTCCCATAGAAGTACTTAAGAGAAGTTGGTCCCTCATAAGAACTCCAGAACTGTGCACCTAAGTTTGTTTTGTTTTATGGTCATGTACTTTTCGAAATTATCTAACTTTGTCTTCTACATTGTTAGTACTCTGTCTTCATAATGGGGGAAAAAAAAGAAAAGAAAAATCAATGTGCTATTACCCTGTCAACCTACCCTTGCAAGAATTCTTTGAACATCAATGCTTAAGTAGGAAAAATGTATGCATTAGCATCACTAAGCACACTAATTTTTTTTTTTACTTTAACATAAAATAGAAATTAGATGCAAAGCCTGATTTAGTGTAAGAAGCAAGGGCTCACAGCAGAAGTAGGAAGATAAATCAGTAACCGTGTCCTAAAACAACATCTCACTATGCAGAAGGTACACTGTTAACAACAACAACAAAAAAGTCTCCTGAAAAGATCCACAGTGTGATCCACTGTGAACCAAATCTGAGGGCACTGCCCTCAGATGCACGCACACACAATTTCAGTTTAAACTGCCATTCCTACTGAAGCAGTCAAAACAACACATACGAAAACCTGAAAGCATAAAATGCATCAGGGTTATTTACACATATCAGGGATGCTTGAATCATACAGCTCTTATTACACATACAAACAGAACACACAATAGGGAGCAAGTGTTTAGTGACGATTTCCCAATGTGTCAATTACACATACCAGAGTTGTTAAAAAGGCTCTGAGGAGCTCAATTTATATTTAGAAAAGTATACACTTATCCATCGGGACAGGAATAACATGAATTTTACAGCTGTTAATAGAAGTTTCATTTGGACAATTGGTCAATACAAGGTTTAAGTAAACATTGTTGCTTACAGCTTTGAAGGTGTGGGCAAATGACATTTACTTTGTAGGCAGCATGAACTATATAACTGGTATAAATTGGTCTTCGAGAACCAACAATTGCAGTATCTCATTCATCAGCGCACTTAGAATTGTGACCTGGAATTCCAATTACTGAACAGAATCTATTGCCAATTTGAGTCACTTGGGTAAAAATCCCTTCTCTCTACCTCCATAGTAGTTAATTCTCTCAAATTATTTTAGAAACAAACTCTCAAGAGGAAGGAGTCTACTAACACTGAGTGTGGCTAAAATAAACAAAACAATCACTGTGTATGCTAATATAACGCTACAGTTCTGTAAAGCGATTTAAAAAATAAAATTATTACCTATTATTACACCCTGCTTTAAAGGGTTAACTTTAGCAGGCCACCTTTTGAAAATAACAGAAAAAAAGCCACAGAAATTATTGCACTGTTGTTATCATATTTGGTTTTGAATATAACTATAGCTGGAAAAAAAGATTTAGTAAAGCCTCCGTAAGTAGCTTTTAGTTCTATTTTACTCTGAGGCAACTAAACTTTGGAAACGCTAGCTTTCCCTTGAACTGAAATGCTGTTAAACAAGGCACATTTTCATTGCATACAGACTACCAGTTGCATTGTCTCAGGCTACTGAATATATTCAACTTGCCACTTTTCTGACATATATGAACAATACATTAGATGCCTGGAGACAGACAACATATGCTACTATACAGTTTCATGTAAAAAGATTACAGTGATGTCAACAAATATCTGATTCTTGGATTCTGCTTTTTTTTCAGAAATTTTTTCTATTAGCTTTCTGCAATATGCGTTTACCAGGATATCTTTTATATGGAATACTGCCATAGCAGGAACATGGAAACAAATACTGCTGTAAAGCTAAGGAAGGATCTTACACAACTTTGACACTAAGTACGGGTTTCATGTACACTGAGATACAGAAGAGAAAAGTAGAACTGTATTTACACATACTACTTACCCGTGTGAAGGTACCCTCAAAACTGTGAATATCCAGCTGTGGCTTCTGAGCATAAACGTAAGCATTGATTGAAAAGAGATCCTGTAAAACAGATGAATGCACTTACTATTATTTAAACTTGAATTTAATGAAGAAACTTTTCGTGGTAAAGATTCCATTTTATGACCCCCACCACCCTACCCCAAGTTAAGTTCATGACATTTTTAGCCAACTAAGAAACATGCTGTTTTTTCAGCACATCTTGCTATAAAGGAACCAGATCCAAGATGATATTCTGAATGTGTTGATAGCTCACACACTAAACCATTTTACATTTATAACATGAGTTAAAAATTTTATCTATTTTCTCTTAATAGTTCAATTTCAATTTATAATAGTATAATCTTAAAACATTGTCCATATACTTGTTATTTTAAAAATAAAGTGGGATTTTTGATTTGTTTTTAATGAAACTGGAAAGAAAATACTTTTCCAGCAAGGACAAAGCCAACTGAATACAAGAGGAAACAATGAAATGGATTCAAATTCTCTTAAACGCTCAAGCACATCTGCAGTCAACTCCTGAGAAAACCCCATCAGCTTCAGGAAAGCCTAGATACATCAACAGGATTACTCAAATGCTTAAAGTCAGGGATACGCTAAACCAGTCTGATAAAAATTGGGTCCAATATATGTGGTACTACTACTCATGACAGCAAACAACCCCTGAACGTTCCTATCCTAAAACTAAGAAGAACAAGGGACTCTTAGATACTGCAGCAGCAGGCTCTCTAAATGGATGGTGGTATGGTATAAACAGGGGAAGAAAAAGAAGTCTGACGATTGTTAGATGTTAAGAGCTGTCCCTGGAGGCCCAGGGAGGATGACCTTAAAATTCTGAAACACTTATTTCATCAGGTAACTGTTTTGAAACATCCACCACCCCCAGGAAGAATACCACAGACTAATTGTTAAAAAGCTGATACAAAGGACTTGCTTCTCATCCCAAAAGCAAACCTTTTGGTGCTTTTTAGATGGCCAGGAACAACAGCAGCTAAGAGATCTCAACACAAGTAGACCGCTCATGCATGCATCCGCAATCCAATTTCTACTCTTGAGAGGAGCAGATGCTTGATACTAAATCCCTGTCAACCTAAGAATCATAACCTATGATGAAACACAAGAGTGTCTACCTTCTCACCATACGTAGTGCCTAACTATGAATTACCTCCATCCTTTATTACTGGATGAATTTTGTAAAAGGCTAATCAGGCACCGTCTCTGGGGAGCAGATTACATGACTACAATACCCTGTTCATACAAGCTAGAATGTGCTATTTTCAAAAGCTGAATTAATTTTACAGCCTCTTTTATGGATTTATAACCACACCTTAGCTCAAATGTAGCTATTTTTACAAGCGTGACATTATTTTTTGTTCATAATTTTGAATAGAAGAAAAAATAGCCACATTTGAATATTATGTAATTTGAACATTACAAAAATTAACTAAAGGCGCAATTGTCCACGTGTGTTAATGTCTTAAAGTCTGACACATTTGTATCCATTTGTTTCTCCGATAAAACGGCTAGACTGTTGAATATCCTTTTTTCCCCACTTTTCCAGATCAATTTTTTTTTTAAATATATTGTACATTTATTAAACATGTTCCACCTTAGCTTAAAAATGTGTAGCTCTATAAATAATGAATTTGTATTTCTATTCTGCAGACAAGAAATCTCTCACTTCACACCTTGCAAAAACACACAGATTTGTATTTCATATGCTTTTTAAAACATGAATCAAATCTGAACATTAACTCACAAACTATCTTTATCCTAAACCGTTAGCCGTTTATCGTAGTCTTTCACACGAAGTTCATTCATTGCATCCTTGTTCTTCCAACCTACTTTCATCAGGTTCACGAGAAATAATTTATATGAAACTAATACACATGTGGTGTCCTATATCTTCATCATTCACTTCTTTCCAATCTGTTATCACCTACAATTTAGCTAATCCAGGCTATTATGTGCTTTATTATGCAAAGAAAAATAAAGAGTCTCTCAGTAGTGGATAGCACAGCAGAAAATTAATACCACACACATACTCATATACACAATAAAAACTGCTAGTGAAATGTGTCAACCAAGAACTCCTCTCTTTTCAAAGAATGCCTTAGTGGGAAGCAACATTATAATAAAAGGAAGCAGAAATATCCACCTTTTAAAGTATATCTGTATTTGTACAGTAATGTATTTTCCTGGTTTCTAGTCTATTTTCTTCTACTGTGATGTTCTCCTTTGATGCATTTTAAATGTAAAAAGACAGCAAAGGAACGTGGTAGAAATTTTCTTTTTATGTTTTAGTTCTCCTTTTGCATTTCTGATTTAACACTTAAATTTTCACATTTTCTTTTTTCAATTTCAACTTTGAAACAAACTCACTTATCTTTCTGAAATAAAACGAGATCTGCACATTCCCTACACATTTGTGGCATTACTCTGGAAGGCCGCAAACTGGAAACGCCAGAGTACTCAAAAAATGCATGTTTTTTTCTGAAAACTAAGAAACATAAGAAAAACCTACGCTCTGAGAGAAATCCAGAGTGGTAGTTCGTTGGCATTTCACCCGTAAGTTGTAGAAGGAAAAGACATGCAAGAATATTACGTGTGCTCAGTAGCTTCCTGAAGCATTTTTTTCACTATTAGGGTAAAGAAAAGCGATAAGGACTTTTTTTTTCCTGTAGCCCAATGCTCTGTACTCCAAATGGACATCATTCTCAGGCCAATACAATACAGTTGCTGAAGTTTTGGAACAGAAGGGAAAGATAGAGAAATCCAAAGAATTATACAGTTATAGAAGACAGATTACATCTGAACTGCATTCAACAATAAAGGTTACTGTAAGAGTACAAAGATGTTCCTTCAGCTAGTGCTGTTTTCCCAATAGAAGCTGTGCATTTACCATCTCAAGGTCTTGAAAGAAGTCACAATGGTGAATTTAACGAGGAGCCATCAAGATTTGTACACAACACTACATGTAAATATAGATTCTGTTCACTGAGAAAAAAAAATTTACCTGGTTAGGTTATGTCATTGCTTTCCCCTATATAAAAGCAGGGAGAAGCAAAATCACCTTTTAAACAAAGGATTTAATTATACTTAAAAGACAAACACTTTTTATTAATGATTTAACTAATGAGGGACTTGATCTTTGTGAAATTCACCTTCTGTACTACTATAAGTACTGAACTGCTGGCTCACTGAAGCCAAATAATTCTACTGATATTTTCAATGGAAACAGTATTCTACATCTAAAATTATGTTGCTTTTAGGAAACAGTAAGGGCAAATGACCCCAGTTATTTTTCTCACTCAAGGGAAA
>VZSZ01002578.1:128245-142567 GCA_013398815.1 Ibidorhyncha struthersii | reverse complement strand
AAAAAAAAAAAAACACTTGGGTAGGGGGATTGTAACAGTTCTAGATTAAAGAAAATATATGAAAGACTTGAATCTCAAGCAATAAAAATTAAACTATTTTTATACAAGAGTAGAGAGATTTTGAGAAAACTTGATACGCATTTAATTATCTCATACTTCAAAATAATAATTCAAAAGAATGCATTTCATCCTTCTACACTGAGATGTACACAGGAAATGACTTGATGATGGCGTAATAATCAAAGTGTTCTCTTTTGCATTTCACAATTTAAAAATCACTGTAAAGTTATCAATAACATAGAAAAATCTCCTTCATTAGGTCAAGGGCAACATTTGTTCACCTTACTTAAAGATCATTAAAATACATTCTTAATCATAACATGTAGTTCATTACAAATAAAATTGCCTTTGGTTCAATAAAACTAATTAAATGTAAATGGTATTGTTTACTGCTGTATGGATCTTCTGATATAAATCAGCAAGTCACCATTTATTGAAAATTACAGTGACCTCATTGCTGTTAATAAATTTTGTTGATTACACAAGCTAGAGAAGAATGCTTCAGAACAGACATATCGCCAGAACTGCCCCACCTAAACAATGAAACTGCAAGAAACCTAAAGCAGGTGTCACAATATTCGCCGCTCAGACGTCATTAAATGACCTGTTGAAATTTTAATTCTCTGATCACATTTAGTGCTTTAGAAAGACAAAAAAAAAAAAAACCCTCTGTACTGATCATCTTGGTGGTGTCATCTGTTCTTTAAGGAAAGCTCTGAAGGTCTGTAGGTTTGTTAATTCTGGGTGTCACAGTGCGTGGGGTTACCGTGCTGCTCCGTTGACACGACTGACAGCTCATGCCAACACAAGACACTTTACATCAGATAACTAAAGAAATCAAAACGAGTGACAATTATTGAGAGTGTATTCTGTCAAATACACGCTCAAACTGTTTATTAGTTTATTTTACGGTCAATTTCCACACACTCTCTTAAATTTCTAAAAGTATACTTTAATGTGTAAATATGAACTCTAAGCCTCAGCTTTAAAAACACACCGCAAGCACCTGGAGAAGACACTGTATCAGGTGTTGCTTTATGCACGGACAGCCCCTGGCAGCCAGGAAAAGCACTACTGCGACGGACAGCTGCTACTTCAGACAGAAAGTCAGCTGAAACTGTTTGATCCATTACAGCAAAACCCCAGAATGTCAGTCTGGAGACAGCAAGGGCAAAACACCGCACCCCAGAGACTGCGCCCCACAACCCCCCCGCACCTCCCTGCCTGGACGGGTGAACGGACCACCTCCAGCCCGCTGCTGCTTTGTCATAAATACATGGAAAGTTAACCTCGGAAACCTCACCCATTTTTGTAGCCGCCCATACGAATACGGGCCTTCAGTCCAGTTTAAAAGCAGTGGCGAATTAAAACACAAGCTTCCCGCCTTTGAAACGGACAAGCCTAACGCAACTTCGAGTTCACAGAATCACAGAACAGTCAGGGTTGGAAGGGACCTCTGGAGATCATCTAGTCCAACCCCCCCGCCAGAGCAGGGTCACCTACAACAGGTTGCACAGGACAGCGTCCAGGCGGGTTTTGAATGTCTCCAGAGTGGGAGACTCTACAACCTCTCTGGGCAGCCTGTTCCAGTGCTCCACCACCCTCAAAGTAAAGAAGTTCCTCCTCATGTTAAGATGGAACTTCCTATGTTCAAGCTTGTGCCCATTACCCCTCGTCCTATCAATGGGCACCACTGAAAAAAGACTGCTCCCCTCCCCCTGGCATCCTCCCTTCAAGTATCTGAAAGCATTAACAAGATCCCCCCTCAATCTTCTTTTCTCCAGACTAAAGAGACCCAAATCCCTCAGCCTCTCCTCATATGAAAGATGTTCCCCGCGTAATTCTTCGCGGGCACGGATATACCGCGCTCTACCTATTTTCCTTACCCTGTCCGTCAACCGACCCAAACATGAGTTTTGCGCGTTATCACTAAACCCCCTGCGGGACGCGGCGGAGGGGGGGCCGGGCCGCGGTTCCGGCGGCCGCCCGGTAGGTGGCAGCCGCGAGGCAGCGCCGGGCCGGACCGGGCCGGGCCGAGCCNCGCGGGGCCGGCCGGGGCCGGGCCGAGCCCCCCCCGGCGTGCGGCTCCTCCCCCAACACACACGTTACCCGCGTAGGTAGGATAAAACCAGGGCGAGACGAATTTTAGTACTACGCTGCCTAGGGAAGTGGCAGTGTTGTTTGCCAGCATCATCACAGGATGGATAGAAACCGGCACTTATTAGGTACGAATGAACTGGTATTTGTGGGAAGGTTCATCTTCCACAATTCCTTGAAGCAAAGCAGTTTTCCTTAATGCCTTTATTCTAAAAAAAAAAAAAAAAAGCAAAAGCAAAACATTTAGATTGCTGCTGCCTGAAGTGCCGTATTGTCACCACGGCAGTTATTCTGGGGGCACATACGATGTACCGCCCACCTCGTGCAGCATATAACACAAACGGAAAGGAGGATCACATCCCAGCAGCTCCTTTTAGCAGAAGGAAGGATCACTGCCCGATTCTCCTAAAATTCCGTAGGGGGAAGGAAACCAAAGTCGATCCCAGACCGGAGCACAAAGCTCAGGCCTTTGCCAGACCGCTTCAAACCCCAACAAGTTTCTGCAAGAGTGATTTTAAGCCTATGAAAAAGCATACGCCCCTATTACACACTGCACAGTAGATCAGCAGGATAACCACTGCAGAACAGTAGTTTTTCAAGTCAGGGACAGAAACTAAGCACAGGGATGTTTTACAGAGCAACAGACATTATCAAGTTAGTATCTGGAAAACAACTTGCCTGATTTTTCAGTTTTATTAAGAGAAGTTTTCAGCAACAGAGGATACTGTAGAAGCCCAGGGTGAGAAAAAGTCCACTTGAATTTGTTTTCTCAAAGCATCCTTACTTTTAACCAAGTTGCTTCAAACTTTTTCCACTGCACGTACAAGCGCGCTTGAACACTGTTTGCCGAGAAAACCTCAACTTCATATTTTAAGCATCCCTTTTTAGATAAGTTGAGCGTAAAGTTCCAAAGGGTGCCAAACACTATCCCTACACGTTTAAAGCCTGTATCTTGTTTCTACTCTTTTTTCCAAAACTATCAAGAAATAATTCTACCCACTGCGTTTTAATTTAACTTTAAAAAAATGAATATGCGTAGGGCTAATATACAGATACAGCTTATGACTCTATTAGGAACTACAAGAATTATACTTTATCCTAGAATAAAGTGATTCCATAATGCTATTTTTTGTTAGTTTGAAATTCACAGCTTGCTTAGAGCTTCATATACTGATCTTCTGAATTTGTCCATCCGCAGGGTTTCTTCAGATGGCTGATACTCTTGTGTATTACTGCCATCCCAGTAAAGGTAAAAAGTGTCTTTGCAGAAATTCAAGAAATAGCAATGTCCTTTCCACAGGAATGGAAACAGCTTTCTGGGATGTGCACTTCACGTTATCTTCTGTGAAGGATGTGGGGATCCCCTGAAAAGCATTTACATTTGGGTTCATTAGGCTACCATTTCCCAAAAATAATTCAGACAGATGGGGCTTAGGAGTGAAGCAGCAGTCTAAGACCAGCTGGGAAGCAGCTATTTAAAATGATCTCATTAAAGAATCATCGAGTGTCAATGGTTTGACCAAACCACACAGTACGGAAACTGGGAGATAGTTTAGTTTAGTTGGCAGGAAGTATTATACCCAGCGTCGGTTAGTTCAGGATGACACGTCAGCTTAATGCATACAAAGTCCTGGCTAGCGTGGTTAACCACCAGTAACTGTGCGATGTGAGAAAGGGCAGAGGCCAGTCAACTGCTTGGCGGCTTCCATTCGCTGCTGGCAGCCAGGGAAGGTTTGTTAACTGTACATAGCTCCTTGATTAACTGCAACTGATGAGACAACTCAGGTTGTCACCTATAGCTCAAGAAGAGGGAGAATAGAAAAATCTCGCAAGAAGCACACATCAATTGGAGGAAGGTTAACAGCACTAAGCAGAAACAGCTAAGGAAGAAACGGTCATTATATTGTACAGTTGACTCCTGTATACTGTTTCCAAGATGCATGAATAATTTCTTGGTGATAACCTTGCCTTTCCCTCCCCTACACACCCAAAACAACCAACACCTGAAGCAAACCTTCACTTCTGCAGGAAGTTGAGGCAGCATGCCCTACCATTCAAATGCCGACTCCCCAGCTTCAACCACTTGTGATTTATTTTCCACTGTAAACAACTACAATACAAACATTTACTTCTTTCAAATCAAAGGCACAGGCTTAACCATAATTTTATATTATCTCCATAGATGCTTGACAATTTATTGGTCAAGTCTATTGATCACTTTTTTTTTTTTAAACAAAGCACATAATATAAAAGTTACAGTACAACAATTCCCTGTTCTACCAGGTTTATTTCGTCCTAGCAAGGAAGGAAAACTTCAGGCATTGATTTGGGTTTAAAAAAAAAAAAATAGAAAAGGATGTAAAACTTTTTTTCTTTTCTTTTCCAAAGGAGAGTGTAGAGAAACCTTTGCATTGTAATTTTCTCCAGATTTCATCATCCTCAGAACATCGAAATTATAACCAAACAGAACTCAAAGAGGCAGTGCTCTGAACGAAGGGTTTTATTTGCTGAGCACAGTCAGTGATGCTTCCAAAACAAAAGAGAAATAAAAAAATAGCTAAGTTGGACACAGCTGTAACTATCTGAAAAGCACTATTTAATTCAAAAAAAAAAAAAAGCAGGACAGAAAATTGACTGGATTTTAGTCAAATGCATGCATCTGTCTCAAATGTGAACATGATTTTTTTCTTGAATGAGAAAACAAGATAGGCCCGTGATTAAATGGTGGAAACCCACAGGACAGGCATTATTACAAATGCTAAATTCAACTGCCAGTTACAGAACACTTGCTAGAGTCTGTTCTTGCACCAGAACTCCCATCTTGGAGCTTGACTTGGCATCTCTGTCTGGCATGACCAAACAGTTCCATCCTTTGTTCCCAATCCTCTAAATTCAAACCTAGCTATTTTTTCCTCCTCTTGTCACATGTGAAGCCAGTAGCCAGAGCCCTGTGAACACAGGGAAAAATCTCTCCCTTCTGCTCATTTCAGTGTGGCAGCAACTCCGTAATTATGGAAGTATAACTGCAGAAGTCCTGATAATATCCGGCAGATAATCTAACACTTTTTCTATTGAGATGGCATATAAACAGTTCTCTTAAGCTATGTTTGCCTTTAATAAAACACCTAAAGGATTTAGTGTCAAAACACTAGAAATTCTGTCCAGGTAAAATTCCCACAAGCTTGTAACTTACACATGTTTTCAGAGGAAGTCTCTTAATACCAAGCCAACTATCCCGTAAAAAAGCAAGCTTCTCCAGGACAAGGGACAAAATTCAGCTTCTCATTAAGAGACATTTATACAATTCTACATATATTTTTGTAGAAACATGTCCATTTTGAATGTATACATACATAGACATGCATACACGTGTCGTTTTTCACAATTTTAATAGTTACCCATGACACGACACATATATGCAGTCAAAAAATACACACATTCAGGCAATTCTTGGGGAGCCCCTCCTTGCAAGAAATCGCGTATTGCACCTAGTTAGACCAGAAAGTATCTTGACAACAAAAAGCACTCTACCTTATAAAAGCAGACCACTGCTTCCCAAGCTTATTAGTTAGTGATTAAAGCAACAGTTCCTGAGACAGAAGTGACTCGCACTTGCAGTATAACACTTGACTGAAAACACTACAACTGTGATATGCTTCTGCGGAGTATGGATCTCAGTGGGGACCACAATGAGAACCACTAAGTTGAAAGATAAAAAATCCAGTTCTGTCTCAGTTCCTTTTCAATGTAAAACCAAGAATATTCACGTAACCAGCTTCTCATTCAGCAGAATACCTATCTCCTATTTATTGCAGAAACTAAGACTGCAGTAACAGATATTTTCCAATACTTACAATTTTAACAGTCTTTTAGATAAGAGATATATACGCATACATGGAAGATATCCTAAAAGGAAATGGATTAAATGCTTACCCCCAAAGCTGGCAATCTTTGTGTGCAACTGACAGCAACCTTGAGTTTCCAGTCTGTTTCTCCATCCAGCTGGTCAGTTCGAATGAAACACGAACCTTGAAGTTACAAAGAGACAACAAACTTTTTTCAACCTCAAAAATTCAGTTCTGGTTAAAAAAAAACGTAGAGGAGTGAAAATAAAGCAATTTACAACCATTTTAAAATAAATGTGCTACTTATAAAAGGATTCATATTTTGGAACGTCTGTGTACTTTCTTCCAAGATTGTTCGCAGAATAGCACAATTTTTCTGATAAAATTAACAATATGCCTGTTTATGAACAAATAGGAAATCCTATTTTACAGGTTTCTTAGTATTTTCTAAACAGGTTTCTACATGTTATCAGTAAGAGATACAACTTCACTGGCTGAAGTTGAAACAAGTTTAACTTTTTTTCTTTTTAGAAGTGTGCCACTTGTATAATTCCAATACAATAGAATAGTGAGCTGATGCCTGTGATTTTTGTCTCTTTGCTGGTATGACATCACAAACTTCCACTGCTTATAGATTCCTGGCTTCTCTGAAAACAATTTTTTAAATAAATCCTTAACATGCATCCTTATCATTCAAAACAATATGGGACCCAATGTATTATGTTTAAAAGAAATAAATTTGAATCATCTGTAATCATCAAGGATCCAAGGCTAATGAAACCTGTCAAAACATGCACAGTACTTAAGATACGAGGGAAGCTCAAGACTGACACATACGGAAGAGAATCAGTACACTTTACAGACAAGACTAGTATTCAAAAACCACAAAATTAAGACCAGTGCAGAGCCTGCCCCCACCCCAATAACTAATTTGATGGGTATTATCAAGTCTGGAGTATTACATCCGTTACTAACGTAAGATTCAAAGACTGCACTTGAACACTGCAAATCTACTGAAAACATGTACAAGTAGCTACAATTTCGATCTAGTTTGAAGCATTTAAAAAAAGGTGGTAAGATTTCACCAACACTCTTCACAATTGCTACACTAAAGAAACCTTAAATATTTCTGAAGTAATAATTACAACTTCTATTACACTACAGCCTAACAACTCTATCCACTATTGTTAGTGTGCTATGGGTGTGAAATAAAAATAGATTTTTCTAGTTATTTGTAAATTTTAAACAATGTGTATAGACATACATGCATATATACCCGTAATTCCTTCTGTATTTCAACCAATCCAATAAAAACTAACAAAGTAGTTTCACCATTAGAAGTGATATGGTAGCAATTAAACTGAAAGAAACACTGGCAAAGGAGTTTATCCCGGTTTGAGTCTTCTTACACAGAAATGAAGACAATGTGCTAGAAGCTTTGAATCTAATAGGCAATACATCAAGAAAAGGTACCTACCAGTGAACACAAAATAAAGAGACTCTTTTATAGGACATGTGGACCCTGATATAAGTAAAATCTAACATAACCCAATGTTTTATTCATCAGGGCCTGTAAATTAAACAGTTCAATGAGCTAACGGTCTGAAAGGACAGGCTTGAGAGAGAAGCCACCTGAAATTATATCTGACTAGAAGGTAACATTTTTGCACAGCAGGCTTGAAAGAAGTTTACAAGCCTTCATGTAACAGCTATATTTATATTAAGTGCATAGAAGGTAAACAAATCTTTAAATGTTAATATAAACAGCTCTCAGAACACATTATCACAACTGAATTTCACCCAAAGTTCAGAGCTGCAAGCTGCAAAGCTCTAAAGTTCTTGAAAGGCTGTAAATGCTTGACAGGATTCTTTATGGATTTTATTCTAAAAATAAAACATAATAATGCACTTTGAGGAGTCCAGCGATATACACTGCATTATAATTAAGGGTGAGGTACCTAGGAACACCTATAAATACCACTGTTTCACCGCACTTTCTATCCATGGCATAGATGAGCCTACTTTCCATCATACTTTTCCTGTACAAGACATTTCATGGTTCTCTTTACCCTTCCTGTCAATGGTTGCTCTCTTCCATCAATTTCATTTAGAATTATACTATAGATCAATGCAGTTCAAGACCAGTGTGGCTCCTGTGAATGGTTGACTGCACATATATTCATTTAATAGAGCTCACACTATGACATGTATTGGCCAGCTGCATTTCCTCTCCACTTCAGCAGTTAATTTCATCAATAACTTATCTCATAGCCTGTTTCCCTTTTATCCAGAAAAAGGGACTGCTTTCTGCCAAGTCAGCTTTCAATAGTGATCACAACAGCAAAACTGAAACAACACAGTTCTCTGCTGTACTTCAAATACTGCAGCAGATTTGATCAAGTACTTTTAAGTACATCATGAGATACTGATTTTAAACTTGGTTTAACTAAGCTACAAACATGGGATATGAAACGTGTAATTAGAAACAATGTATAAAAACAACTCTTCATCCCTACCAAGCCCTTGGACCTGTAAAAAACTAATATTCCCCACTGTGTGTTGGGTGGATGTCACACATACTTTTACCTTTGGAAGGTATTTGAGTCAGCAGTACATAAGGCTTGTAAAAATCAAAGTCTTCTGAAAAAACAGCTATTTAACATTTTGAAATGCTTGTAAGCATTGCCCCTTCCGCATCACAAAATCTTAAAAAAAAAAAACAAAAAAAAACAAACAACCAAACACAGCACCAAATGTAGTAAAAAAAAAAACTGTTATGTACTTTAACAAAATGCTTTAGGTCAGTGTTAGAAGAGGTCCTACATTTCTAACCTGAACACAACTTGCCAGGAAAAAAAAAAAAAAATCCTATACAAACATCAGGGAATTGCTATTCTCTATGAATTCAGTGATAACTCTTGAACCTGACAATTATTTTACAGCACACAAAGAATCAAAATTATTTTAAGTTCTGTGCTGCTTAAAGGAAAAAGTCATGAAGTATTTTAAATATTTACTGATCAAAGCATAGCTGTCTGAAAAAAGAAAAAGAAATTCCACACTGAACATAAGAAATTTTCATAAGGCTACATATAACGGAGAACGAATAAAATTAAACTTTACTTCATACGGTGAGGGTACTCAGATGCTCATTTCCCATAAGAATACACAGTCATTCAAGATTAGTGGACGAAGTTGAACATTGTGACTATTTCTGCCTACAGTGAAAAATCTGGAATGATCTGAATTAGAATTTAAGGGCTGATTGAAGGAAATTACACTGGATTTAAAGAGTTTAATCATTTATCAGAAGTGGTACAAACTTCACGTGAGCACATTTAAACTGATTTACAAGTATGTAATATTCGTTTAGCCTCATCAGTTGAAGACAGGCATAAATCAATTTAGAACATGTCCGTGTAAGGTGCTGCCCAAGTGCAACTAAACTGATTCTTAAAACCTTTTCAGTTGAAATCTGTGAGATTTGTATGCTTAGGGAAGTCCTTGGACTGCAATTCCATTCTTTGTGTTTTAGCAAAAGCTCAACCATTTGAGGTCTGTCCAGAATCTACCCTAAGAATGCTTTTCTGCATAAAAGCAGCACCTGTAATACAAACGATGAGAGCCATTATAAGAACCTGAAATAACTACGTAAATTTAAAATGTAAGGACACATTGTTAATAATTAGCAGACTTCTTGTGTATGGTTATTTGAGATACTAAGGATTAAAAAAAAAGGGTTTTTTTTTAAAGCTATTTTGTGTGTTAATAGAATATTGAACAAAAATAGCGTTCAGTAGCTTTTATAGTGTTTTGAAAGAGAGATAGATAAAAAAGCTCATCTATGAAGGCACTAGCTCAGGGCCATGATATGCCTGGCCTAGATTTGTCAAACAAAGGTACTGCGCTCAGTACAGAGTAAGCAGGAAGAATCCTACTTACTCAATGTGCGCTGTATTCAGAACACACATGCAGGGCATGTACATGTCAAATGCTTCTGGAAATGGTTTACACTCACACATGCAGTGACCTCTTTTGTCTCCCTCTAGAAATTCTGAACAAAAGTTTTCAGACGAAATACAGGTTGTGCTTGGAAAATGCTGGTCATATTTTAGCCTTAAACTTTAAAAAAAAAAGTGAGAGAGANGGGAAGCTTCTTAATGAAGTAAAACACGGCTATATCATAGGCTTTCTTTTAATTAATACTGTGCATCATCATCAGATGGCCAAATCTTGTATTTTTATACTACCAAAATTGCTATTCATTTTTACGCATTATGTGTAGATATCTTTAATTTCTTGAAATTATGTACATAAACTCGTGCTACCACCAAGTACTTAAGTTTCATGTTTATATATACACTTCTGAGTATTAATTACAGTTGTTAATACAGGCTTCTGAAAATAAGCTATTACTTGGGATGTTACTTATTTTCTTAAACGTATTCTAGCTTACAGGGTTTTTAAAATAAGTCCCTCGGAAGAGAAAAAATGTTGTGTATTATTTAAATTATTTATTCCTATTATATCTTATTTGGAAATGTTGTTGTTTCTGGTAAGTTGAAAGTAGATAATTTCTCCTTAAAACAATTGGCTTACTATTCAGCCTGTTTATGAAGTACTTTTTAAAGAAAGTGTAGTTAACACAAGAAACCCAAAATAGCAGTATTGACAGACTATGAGCAATCTACTCTGCAAAAGGAAAATAATTTACATTATTCTATATAAAACTGCATCACCCAGTTTTCATGGAAAGCTATAATGAAGAAAGAAAATAATAATAAAATCATTCAAGTTATCTGAATTACACTGAGATTTAATATTTGCAGTAACTACGGAAAGAAAAAATCTCAACTACCCTAGAGAAGTTTGTTTAGTTTACTGCAGAAACAAAACTGTGTGTCATGTGTAGCATCTCCTGTGTAACACATGCATCCCTGTGTACTACATACATTGTTCTTACAGAGATGTTTTAGGCAAAGGCTCTTTAGCAGAAGACTGCAACAGAACTTTTCCTAGTAGCCTAATAGTGTCCTAAAATAATCAGATAGAAGCAGAATATCCTACCAGTTATACAAGTACAGCCTCATGTTCTTTGTTAGGCAATACTACTCTTGAATAATTGAAGGCTGGATAATTGTATCCAAATACCTCAAAACACATGCATCAACTCATGGAAATTCCCTGCAAATCAGATTCTGAAAATGACAAGGAAAAATTTAGGTAGAGTGGCATCATGAAAAGGCAGAGCTTCCTCCCTGCTTCCTTCTTGATCATGAAGTCTACTGGCTTTGTTTTTACAAAAAGAAGGTGGGAAAGCTTAAAGGTGGGAATACTTAAAGGATTTGCTTTCCAGGACTGGCCAAGTTTCTTGACTAATAGCAAGATGAGAAATTAAGATGGTTTTCTTGCTGTAAGAAACTGAACTACCCAACTTGTCCTGTATGCAGAACTTAATTTTCATCTTGCCACTGACAGTTCCCAGCCTGGAAGAAGGATCCAAGAAAGAAGTTCCAGTCATGAGATGAGACAGAAGAGAGAGGAGTCTTAATTCAAGGGAAAAAAAAAACCTAAGGAATGACGTATTCTGGCCAGCATTAAAAAAAATGACAAAGTGAATGACACATCATTATAAAAATACTTCTACACTTCCGTCCTTCATTTTTTTCTGCTCTTGCTTTGAGCAACCACTTACAGCAGACCTTGTCTTCAATTACACCTATTTAATCAGCATTTTACAAATTAAATTAGTTTTAAAAAGGCTTCCATTTTTAGATTTCATGAGTACATTCATCCCTTCCACAGAGCCTTAACAGTCAACCCACACACAGTATTTGTTACAAATGTCAGTATACACAGTAAAGAATAGTATATAAGAAGCCAATGAACAACACGGAAGTTCTGAAAACCGTGTTTAACTATCTCTCGGAGAACATCAAAGTTAACAGATTTCTGTTTGCAATTTTTTTGCCATTTATCAGCAAGCTTAAAAAAAATAGACTTGCCAGTAAGCACTAAAGCGAACTTACAGGTATAATTCAAATATGCCATAGCACACATTTTAATGTCATACTGTGTTGAAGATGCATCAGAGGGAAGAAACTATAATTTAGTTGTATATAGCAGATATGTAGTAATATACATATTTTACAAGCATATTAAAGACCAAGCACCCCAGTCTCGAAAAGGTATTGCTTTGTCTGCATAAATTCAGGGTTGAATTCCACACTCCATTACAGATATATCATCGAAAAACAACCGTAGCGTGTGTGCACTTAAATTAGCCTAAAAAAAATCATAAAATTAAATTACATTTACTTTCTATAATATGTAACTGGTAAGAATTCATGGCAGTTATTCTTAAACAGAGATAATGCTTAACCACCACTACACGTCTGGGTTCTTCTCAGTTAAATCTAAATAAATAAAATTACGTCTGCCTTCTCTCTCAAGAGCTGTATCCAATGAATTTTTTACAAATGAGAACAACAGCTACAACTAATGCCTTTCAAGCCTCAGCAAAACTGAATTATTAAATCTGTCTGCCTATATCCTATTACAGCCTACTTATGAATACTTGATTTTATTTTGTATAATTGACAACAGTTGTCAGGAAAGGAAGGTTTTAACGGCAATCAAATTAAGATCAACTGGTATAAGTGTCACAGTGAAGAGCCTGTGTCAAGTGTTGATGAATTAATTGATGGGTCACTGGGAAACAGGGCACGTGGAACTGTGGTGTCATAAACAGCTATATATTGTCTGTTAATATTACCAGCCCTCCTTTTTTTGCATCAAAAGCATTGAAAGAGATGGGTTACTAGAATATACCAAATAAAAAGATAAATGCACTTCGATTTTGCACACCTAACACCAGATCATTTATGACCAACTTAATTTTTAAATCATTTATATTACTTAAGTGACTATGTGCATGAAAATTTTAAACTGATGACATGATGAATAGCAGCACCAAGATGACATGTTGGAGTACTGAGTTTCATTTACCACCGTAACAAGCTTTCAATCACGATAGCTTCTAAGGAGGAAAAAAAACCCAAGACACCTGAAATGTCCCAAACATTTAAGCTACAATGCCATCACATAGGATGCAATCGAAAAAAACATAGTGGCATTTATACAAGACTGATTAAATTAGTTTTAAAGCATTAATTTCTCTTAAGACCATGAAAGAACTGTGTGTACTTGAGATATTTGATCTGAATTAAGAAACCGATGAAGCAATTGATTAATTGGAATTTAAGCCATCAGTCACTGGATCCATCAACAGATTCATTTACATTCTAAACAATCAGCTGATGGTCTTATAGGATACCATGTATTAATACACAGTCAATATGATACCCCCAAACTCATCACAGTTCCTTATTGACAAGCACACAGATGCTTTTAATCCAAGCTTGATCACACTGCATCTTTTTTGAATTGCTATATTGATTCAGTACGCTTTAGGAATTTTTAACTATTTTTATTAAAAACATTATGGAATTCTCTTATCTATAGCAAACAATGTCCCAAGAAAAAAAAAAGCACATCTACATTCATATTCACATTCTCAAATTTTAACTTACTGATTTATATTATTTGGAGATATACAGAAGGATACTCGAAAGCATTATTTTATCTTTTCCATTTAATAGGATTCTATGCACGACTTTGCTCCGTTATTCTTCTGATGTATTCTAGTAACCCCTTTTTGGAGAAACCCAGTGATACAGAAAAGACATAGTGTGAATTATTTACATCTTAAGTTTAATGACTAAATCAAAAACTCTGCCATACAGAATGCTTAGAAGACTGAAAAAATTCTTGGTTTTCAGATCAAAAGAAGGTAAAGGAGACCAGAATACCACTTTAAAATTATATGAAAATCAGTACTGTACTTGGCAGATGTCAGTTTTACCATTACATTTAATACAATCACCATAATATTTTTCACTGACACTACTCCCTGTTTGTACATTTGCTTAGTCTGCCATTCTAGTTGTTTTTAACATTTAGAACTGGAATAACCTATGGTGATCTGTCCCACGCATCACAGAATGGTTAGAGTTGGAAGGGACCTTAAAGATCATCTAGTTCCAACCCCCCTGCCATTGGCAGGGACACCTCCCACTAAGCTTGGTTACCCAAAGTCTCATCCAGCCTGGCCTCGAACACTTCCAGGGATGGGGCATCCACAACTTCTCCGGGGAGCCTGTTCCAGTGCCACACCACCCTCACAGTAAATAATTTCTTCCTAATATCTAAATCTACCTCCTTTCACTTTAAAACTGTTACCCTTTGTCCTATCACTACA
>VZSZ01002578.1:67339-128194 GCA_013398815.1 Ibidorhyncha struthersii | reverse complement strand
AAAAAAAAAGAGTCCCTCCCCATCATTCCCGTAGGCCCCCTTTAGGTACTGGAAGGACGCTATAAGGTCTCCCCAGAGCCTTCTCTTCTCCAAGCTGAACCACCCCAACTCTCTCAGCCTGTCCTCATAGGAGAGGTGCTCCAGCCCTCTGATCATCTTTGTGGCCCTCCTCTGAATGACCCAAACACATCACCTGATTAAAATCCAAGAATCTTGAGAATATTTTCGGCGTTGCTTATTCACTTGTAAACCAATTTTGCTCACATCTTCAACATATTGGTCATATTTACTACATATTTTAGTATTAGAAGCATATTTCTCAACAAACAATAAATGGTACACCTTTCTTCAAATGAATCAAGGATGAAAACATTTTCCAGAAGTAACTAACATAGCAGGAGAAAACCTCTGCCTAGTGTAACCTTCTACAGCAAGCTAATTTCACTGACATCACAGACTACTTTGATACAAAATATGCTGCACAACTAGACAGGTAAGAAGGGATGAAACCAAACCTTTATAACCAGAGGCTGGAGTCTTTTAAACACGAAAGTGGCTCCACTGCAAACCATTTTAAGGACCCACTAAACCAGGAAAGTTATCAGCACAGATACTATTCCATAAGTGCTATTCCATAAACACCATCCATTTTGATATCTTATCATTATTTGAAACATTATTCTGGTCTAAGTACTGAGTTCAGCTGGCATCTTCCATTTATCTGTCCGTAACACAGTGCTCATTTGGCCCTCACAGGAAAACATTCTGGTTTACAGTTAGAAAGTTGGTTCTTATTTAAAAGGTATTATGAGAATAGGATCCTTCTTACGATGTACGGTCAGATACGCAGTAGCTATATTACATGGGACAATCATTAAATTGTCACCCGTAACAACAGAAATGGAATCAGAAATTAGGACTTTTTAACTATCTTTCCTTCCTTTTTGGCTTAAATTTCAGTAGAAAAAAATCAAAATCAATTCAATCAACTTCCTGATCCTAATGCAAAGCACACATTAACATTGCTGCCACAAGTGAAGGTTCAAAACACTCAAAATATTTTAAGAATATTGGCTAAACAAGCTCCCTGATTTGAGAGCTCTGACAGCACAGCAGAACTCACTCTCCCCATCAACCTCCCTAATGCACTTATGTATTTCTAAAGAACAATAATAAAAAAAAAAAAACAAACATATGCATATACACCTCAAAGAAGAGTGCCTGTAGCTGACCTAAGGAGCATTTTCTCTCTTGATGAAAGCAGAGCTCACAAGCAAACAGAGGAGGCTGAGAAAAGCATAAACACATAATAGTGCAAGTCAAAGGAGTTGACCAAGCTGTAAGATTACAATAGGCATGTTAAAAACAAGAAGATAAATCTTCGGTTGAAAATTTAGCAGGGAAAAGCGCATTCTCCTTTACCAAACAGGAGCCTGGGAAGAAGCAACAGGCACAGTTGCAAAGATTTATCACTGGACTTCATTACAGTGAAAAGCAAAGTTTTTTTAACTTTTTCCTATTTGTTTTTACTTGACAGACAGAGGAAGGCCATGTAAAGCTACATGGACACCTCCAATCAGAACTGCAAGTGAAGAAGTTAAATGTTTGAGCTAAATTTCATTTACCCTTCATACGTACCAAGAGCAATTACAGTGTGGCAACATGGTCAACAGCAATGGTATGGAGAACCCAGTGCCCTCCTCAACTGCACGCTCCTTAAAAAGCGGGTTGCTCCGTGTTAGGTTTTCTACCACTGGAAAGAGAACCGCTAGACTAAGGTAGCTCAAGCCTACACATGCTTCCATTGCAACTCCAGCCAACCACACACCTCAAGCCCCATAGGAAAGTCAGAATCAGATTAACACGTGCAAGCCATCCTTTCCTTATGAATACATTAAGATTGATTTGAGGATCATTTCTAAGTTTTTAGTGAGACAACTTTAAATCTACTGCAAGATCACTCCTCATTAGACCTAATAATCAGAACTTTATAGGCTATACAGAAATTCCTTTTTCATGGTAAAGATGAGGACCACCAAGAGATGTTTTCCAATCATTTCAAAGAATTATCAAGTTAATGTTAACAGCTTGCCTAGTAAAATCTTCAGGTACGAAACGAAAAAAAATAATTAATCAAACAGAAGAAAAAAGTGACAGTATCTTTAAAAAAACCCCATAATTCATCGCATCAATGTTAGGAACAGAGACTTTACAGGAAGCATATTATAAAGTGCTTCTACTCAAGGAAGTCTTGAACCTAACTTCTACAAGGGTAGTTTCTTTGTCTTTTATTTTCAAAGCCTCCGACAACATATCCACAGTCTATCAGTTATACACATGTATAGTTTGTTTACCTGACTTCTCCTGCCTCTGGGACCCGCTTTGATGATTCTCAACTTCAGCTTTTCCCCAAAACTGGGGGAATTGTTTGGGATTTCAAGATATTCAGACTGCTACTCCAGTCTAGCCACCAAATGCCCTGAAATTCTGGGGAAACGCATTATCACGCACAGTGGGAACAGGAAAATTTATGCCTGACACAATACACAGCCTCATTACAGATAAACTTTTTCAACTCTGACTAGTTGTTTTTTTTTTTTAATACGAAAAACAAGTAACTAGTAAAATATTTCTTTGTTACTGCTTATTTTGCTGCAAATCTAATGAAACACAATGGGTGCTAGCCACTGAAGTCTGCACAGAAAATACAAGAAAATAATTAGGGAATGAAATATATGATCATGCCTTCTAATAACATTTTACTGTGTAATTTTACATCAATAATACAGAGAGAATAATACCATTAGGAGCTTAATACCTGCCGAGACCACCTCCTTCCACCACATAACACTCATATTATCTGACTATATCTTAAACAAGTAGCTGATCACACAGAATCAGTATTACTCAGTGGCTTAAAGTAGATACCAAAACATTTCAAGCCAGAGTTAAATCAAATGTTAAAAACGGAATAGGAACTGAAGTATAGAAACAGATTAAAGTAGTTTGGACAGATTGTTGGCAGCTACTCATGCCCTGAAGATAAACTTTTATCTGGCCGTATGTGCAAAACTTAACTCTACTCATTTATCATTCTCTATAGCAATAGATTTTCAAAGCATTTTAGTTCCCAGACAGGTAGGTTTTATAATGCTCGTTTTCTAAACATAATAGAAAATTCAAGAATGTGTGACAAATACAACTCCTTCAGCCTTCTTATTCTGTGGTAGTTGGTTTTATAAAGAGATAAACAGTTACAACAGTTGCACAACTGAATTCCAAACTGACATTTTTTCCTCTGGTTTGATTTTCAAATACCTGGAGTTCCAGAACAGGCTGGGGCCCAGACAATTAAGTTGTTTGTAGAACACTTATTCCTAACTGTCCAGAATTAATAGACACTACTTGCATCACCTTTATTATAATTTTACCTGCAGTGAGTTTGGGGTAGAGCGCAGATGTTCTATGAATACTTACATTTTCAGATCTACAAAACAAGATCTTTCAAACAAGTAAAAACAGACCTTTCAAACAAGTAAAACATACTTGCCAGCACAATGCTCACTCTCTGTGGAGAAATGCTTAATAATTCATCATTTTCAAAATAACTCTTTTCTTTAATTAGCAGACTTTGTTTGAGAAGGTAGACTCTGGAGTAGGCTTTTACTAGTTTACTCCGAGCTCCTTCCAACAGCAAATCAAGCTATATGAATGATGACTTAGCCTGTACTTTCATTGCACAGTTTATGCCAGTAAAATGGTAACAATTTTTAAAAAAAGATCACATCTGAGGCAGTTATATTGCTACAAAGCCTCAAAAGAAAAATTATTTTTCCATTTATTCCCACATTTCGCTCATACCATTGTCATTAAAGTAATTACAGGAATCCTGAAAACTCTTAACTACAAATTTTAATACAAGTGAGATTGCTCTTTTTGTTACAATTCTAAAAAATAGAAGCATGTTTGCAACTAATAAATTATGCCTGAGTAAATATACCATTTTTAAGGAGTTTCATAAGTGAAATTCAAGAAACTAATCTATGCAACGGGGGATGTCCAGAGGGACCTCGACAGGCTGGAGAAACAGGTGACGAGAACCTCAAAGTTCAACAAGAAATGGTGCAAAATCCTGCACCTGGTGAGGAACAACCCCACCCACCAGTGTATGCTGGGGAGCCACCCAGCTGGAAAGGAGCTTGACAGAAAAGGACCTGAGGGTCCCGGCAACACCAGGTTGAGCGTGAGCCAGCATCATGCACTTGTGGCAGAAAAGGCTACCGGTATCCTGGGTTGCGTTAGGCAAAGCATTGCCAGCAGGTTGAGGGAGGTGATCCTGCCCCTCTGCTCAGCACTAGTGAGGCCACACCTGGGGTCTTGTGTCCAGTTCTTGGCTCCCCAGTTCAGGAGAGAATGGGCATACTGGAGAAGGTCCAACAGAGGGCCACAAAGATGATGGACTCACATAATGAGGAAAGTCTGAGAAAGCTAGGACTGCTCAGCCTGGAGAAGACAAGGCTCAGGAAGGATCCTGTTAATGTCTATAAATACCTGGAGGGAGGGTGTAAAGACTGAGCCAAACTGTTTTCAGTGGTGCCCAGTGACAGGACCATAGAATCATAGAATCGTTGAGGTTGGAAGGGACCTTTAAGATCAAGTCCAACCATTAACCTAACCTGAGAAAAACCACTTCTAAACCATGTACCTCATCTACCCTTTTTTTAAACACCTCCAGGGATGGCGAATCCACCACCTCCCTGGGCAGCCTATTCCAATGTTGATTGGAACGACCAGAGGCAATGGGCATAAACTGAAACAAAGTGGATTCCCTTTGAACATTAGGAAACAAGAATCATTATTTTTTAACTGTCAGGATAACCGAGCACTGGCACAGCTTGCCCAAAGACACTGTGGAATTTCCCTCCTTGGAGATATTCAAAAGCTGTCAAGACATGGTCCGGGGCAACCAGCTCTAGGTGGCCCTGCTTGAGCAGGGGTGTTGGACCAGATGATATCTGGAGATCCCTTCCAACCTCAACCACTCTGCGACTGGGAGATACTATTTAAAGTACTCTCATAGGTAAGGCCAAAACAATGTAATGCAGCCTGAAAAATACCAGATGTAACAATTGTGCAACTGGCATTACCTTGCAAGAAATTACAAATTCTCACAATCCTTTGATTGTGAAAATTTGTAAATGATTTCCCATTTCCCTATTGTTTCCATTGCTCAGCTGTAGTCGTAGACATACAGTATTTTCGGAATGTCCACACCAGTAAATTACTATATACTGGATTTAAAGACATACAGTAACAAAATTGTTTTGTTGATAACGATGATTTGTGCATGATAGCATGCCTGACAGCAGTGGGAGATGCTCTCTCTGGAGTATCACCTCTAACAATACCACAAAAAAAACCCATAAATTTGGTAGCTGCTAAGAAGTCTAGAGCAGCTGATGTATTAAAATGCTTTTGTGGGCCTTATTTTACTAGACATCTAGTTTACAGTTTTTGCAATATTTTACAAGCTTGTTAGAAGAGGAATATCTTAATGCAGTACTCTGCCTCTTGGAAAAACTACTTTTTCTCCAGGAGCAGTGGCTGTTACTCTACACAGAATCAACTGTCGGCCAAAAATTCTAACTCTGTGCAAAAGACACATGTACAAGGTTCAAATACCATGGTCAGGAAAGTTGAAGTAGACCAGTAAAAACCAATTCCACTTTACGCTTTAGGAGTTCAGTTTCTACCAGAAAAGGCTGAAGAGAAAACCCATCACCCTCTACTTTTCATACCATTACGAATCATTACCATGACAACAGGGATCTCAGGAACAAGGAAAAGGGTTTAACTAAGATTAGTCAATTCTTACCCTCCTAAAAAGCTACTAACAAAAATCAGTATCGTAACAGTGTTGCGATTAGTCTGTCATAGGCCTAAATGGTTAGCTGTAGTACAGAATACAAGCAGTTCTTTGTAGTCTTAGCATCTATGGAGCATGTCACAAGCCAAAAAGGTAGTTATCCCTTGGCTATTCCAGTTGCAGAGGCTTTACAAATAGCCCATTTAGCCCTATTTCCATGTACAATACTATTCTGCCGTGCCATCTTTCTCCCAGTAACTTTCAACTTGTGGCCAGTTTCAACCAAGAATGGCAGACCAAAGATCTTAAGGATGTGAAGTTCCTTGAATTTTTGCGAAAATTGAGAGGATGAAAAAGCCACGAGAACAAGATAAAAGCCAAGCAGTCAGCTCCAGCAGTCATCTGTTCTAGGATCTATCAAAAACTGATAGCAAAAATCAACATGTGCTTAGCTCAGAAACAGCCACTGCATATGCCAGCTTTTGCCGCACGAATAATAAGAATCTGAAGTTACTGGAAGTGGGTAAACGGAAAGTTGGCAGGAAAAAAATAATTAAGCTTCATCCATTCTTTTCTGACACTGTTCCCACCCTATCAAATTTGCATTCCTCTCAGAATTTCACATTTGAAAGTTAACAGAGCACAAATATTCCAGAGATACTAAGTTTTAAAGACATGCACCAGCTATTTATGAAGGACCAGTTCCAGTTCATGTAAGAACACCTTTGTGCGTTAGCATGTACCAGACCTGGATCAGAAGCCACTGAACCAAGGCACAACCAAGGTACCAACACAAGGCACAACCGAGGTGGAAGACAAGGATTTTAGCTTAGAGAAGGAAAAAGTTTATCTTTGACATTTTTCTTCTGTCTCTTACAAGCCTAGTGTCTTAATAATGCTCTCATAATGCTGAACTAACACCTGCTTGAGTTGGCAGTTCCTGTGGACATTACAAAGTTATAGGACGATGTCTGGAATGCCCTGTCTAGCTTTTGATCTATGATTGACATGGTATATAGACAACTAAAACATAGAGAGCATGCCAAGCAATTTAAAAAAAGAACCTGAAAACTATGTTAGAGACCACTTAGGATCTAGCTTTATTTCAGCAAGGGAGCTTTTTCCATTGGTGTAACACAGATCTTGCATAACAGCTTTCCACTAAGGTAGTCAGTTGTTTTTGGCATGATGCCTGCTTATAAACCAAATGAAAATCACCTTTAAGCCATCTTTTGCAGACAGCTCAGCATGAACATTTACTTTAATCTGATGAAAGATTAAACAGCAGCAACTGCTGGAGAGGGTACAGCAAAGGGCTACAAAGATGATTAGGGGACTGGAGCATCTTTCTTATGAGGAAAGGCTGAGGCACTTGGGTCTTTTTAGTCCAGAGAAGAGATGACTGAGGGAGGATCTTATCAATACTTAAAGGGGGGGGGGTGCCAGGTGGATGGGAACAGTCTTTTTTCAGTGGTGCCCAGTGATAGAACAAGAGGTAACAGGCACAAACTTGAACATAGGAAATTCCATTTAAACATGAGGAGGGACTTTACTTTGAGGGTGGCAGAGCACTGGCACAGACTGCCCAGAGAGGTTGTGGAGTCTCCCACACTGGAGACATTCAAAACCCGCCTGGACGCTGTCCTGTGCAACCTGTTGTAGGTGACCCTGCTCTGACCGGGGGGGTTGGACTAGATGATCTCCAGAGGTCCCTTCCAACCCTGACCATTTCTGTGAAAGGTTGATAAGTGGGACAAATCTGCCAAAGTCTTGTCATCTCTGCCATATGTAATGAGCAAAACGAAGATTCAGCCTTAACCTCCCCCCACATTTTTAAATATATATAAAACCAAAATATTATTCCAGAGGGTTTTTGCCTTTTTTTTTTTTGTGTGTGTGTTTGAAGCCTATGAAGGTCTTGTTAACCTGTTATATGGGGAGCCAGACAGCAGCAAAGAATTCACATCTGAAGAGCCATTTCCACCTGCTCCATCCCCCTGGGAAGTAATCCTAACTCTAAACTCAGCCATCTAGCTGCCCCCATTCATGAAAGAGAGGAATACCAATGTTATGGACTGTCAAACATGAATACAAAACAAAGACCCACCTACATTAGCCTTTAGTCTAACCTTTGCAAAAGGTCTGATCAAAAAAAACCCACAGGAATCTTAGAAATTAGATACAAATACACAATTAGCATCAAGTCATTATATCAGATTAGATGAAGATATCATTCTAGCTAAAAGACAATGTCTCTGATAAAGGCAAATAAAAAAGTCATCTATTAAGAATTCAGTTTTATCAAAATAAACTCGATTACCTGAAATTTGGCTTCTACTATGTTGAGTTGAAAGTATCCTAAAAACCTACACATTCCTAAGAGAGCATTTGGGGGGTGAGTGGGTAGGAAGTGGAAGGGGAGGAAAACAAGCAAACGCCACTGTCTCGTTTCTTTCATAGTACCAAACTTGCATGAAAAGAACCCAGAATACTTTTAGACTGAACTTTGTAAACTACACATTTATAATTCAAAGTGCTTCTTTTTTGACTGAAGATACAGGTTATTGCAGTGCTGCACGCCACATTAATATGTAGCGTGAAGCTGGAAATTAGTACTTTGCCCTAGAAGAAGCTTAGAGGGTGGGTTGGATTTTAAGATTAGTTCAAACTCTTCGCTTTACGCTTTATAGGTTTATAGTAACAAGTTATAGTTAAACTGTTTTATCACACAGGAGATAAAATAAAATAACATATAGAACATAAAACCTTGCAAAAACTAATGTGTTTTACAAAGTACTTAAAATGTCAACTATAAATTAAACCATAAATCAGTCAAAACTGCAATATCCAGGAAGAAACAATTATAGATGTAAGTGTTCACTCTTTAGTCAAAAAACTATTACTGCCATATGCTTGAACTTCAGGGGAATATTCTTTTTGTGGGTTTGTTTGGGTTTTTTTTTTGTTTTTAAGAGAGGTGCAACACCAATATAGCTAGTTAACTCGTTGCATGCTAATAGAAAGTACATTTTCAACATTAAAAATCACATTCCACATGTAGAAGAGTATATAAAAAAGTTTCTATGAGAATTCTGGGAAGATTTCATTCAATTTGCTCTTTAGTTACTTTACATTATAATGAACATTTAGATAGTAGGTACACAACTCTTTCAAAGTGCTCACAAGCTTTTTTTTAATATCAATTATAGAAAGTATATTGTTACAACATGATGAACTTTTTAAATAAGTAGCTTTATTTTCTGCACAGCAATTTAATGGAGCTTCTTAAAGGAAAATTTTAATTATGACATCTAAGAAAGCTGACTGAAGTAGACTTAAACACTGAACACTGAAGTAGACTTGATGAATTTTACTTTAAAAATGTTTTTCTTCACGCATTTCTTACATAGGGATTCACTCTGTTACACTCCCATCTATATCTTGACAAAGAGATAGTTTAACTTACACCAACTGTGGTCCTTCAAGGTTTACTATTCATATATTCTCCAGTCAAGACACAGAACTATCCTCTGCAGGTGCATTTCTGGCCTGTGTTGTTCACTGACAGCCATACCTGTGCCCCATCCTTCAACTAACGGTACTACAGGGAAGGAAGACTACACAGTGTCTCACAACCTCACAAACAGAATCCAGCTATTTAAGAATTAACAGGGAGAAAAACATGCCATAGTGCAGATATGCAAAATAAATAATTTAAGAACTTGTTTTGTTGCAAACTAGGCAACTGTCTCATCTTGTTCTTGTTCATTTACTCCAGCAGTGACAATGAATCTGATGTAAACTGCTCCAAGGATACTAATTAAGGACAGCAAGCGAGCTCGTGCCAGATGAACAGCTCTTGATACTCGCACAACAGCAAACACTACATATGGAGTTCCCTACACATTTCTACTGTGCGCACATCACACAGAAATTACAACCGATACATACCCCTGCTAGAGCAGATGATGACTGCTTCCGAATGCCTAGATTTGTAACACCCAATCCAACATAGTTAGTAAAGGCTAGGAAAATTTTGGATCATCACACATTGACCTTCTACCACTTACACATGGCATGCAAGTGGCCTAGTTTAAAGTACTTCTACAGGTGCAGAAGTCCTCCTACTTTCTGCTTTTCTAGGAGCTGTGACTTCAGCTGAGACAGTTTTTGGGTAAGTAGGAAAAGACAACATTGCAAGTAGCCCAAAAAGAAACAATATAATTCCTTTTGTCAGAGGCATTACGCATTTTAATAAGATGTGGTACTGCGGGAGGGAAGAAAAAGAAAAGCCCGTGCATCCTGAACCAGAGGGTGGTTAACCAAAATGGAGATTATATACAGACTAATAGGAAACTTTGTCAGTCCAGACCAGTTATAGATGATCTAGCACATCTAATCAGCATTTGAAAGTCATCAGCAAGACACAGTAACTATACAGTAATTTCTTCCTCTTTTAGCAAATATATAGCTCTAGTAGTGCTCTGTAGGCCATCAGAAATATTTTACTCTTTTCTTGCAAATGACCTCTGCGAATTTAGCCTTTTATCTGAAATATATGATATAACTCCAGTGCCACAGTGAAATACTAAGTGCCACTAATACAGGGT
The DNA here is from genome assembly GCA_013398815.1 of Ibidorhyncha struthersii. Taxonomy (NCBI): domain Eukaryota; kingdom Metazoa; phylum Chordata; class Aves; order Charadriiformes; family Charadriidae; genus Ibidorhyncha; species Ibidorhyncha struthersii. Next base: position 117,718 of record VZSZ01002578.1, on the reverse strand, counting down.
TTACCAGTATCACAGCTATTAGCTTTGTGAAATTTAGTGCGCTCTGACAAATTTCAGACAGTTCTTCAGGATCTGAAGAGAAATGGTAATATAAAGGAGGGAAACTCATTTGAGTTATATGGGGGGCATCCAATAGTAATTCTTAAACTTTAATCAAAACAGCTATAATTTATAGGGTTCCTATAAAGGAAATATTTGTTTCTCAAAGATTAAGAGTACTCCCTTATCACCACGTGAAGAGAAATAGAGCTAATGAGAAGTACTTTTCTTTCTCTTTCAAGAAAATTGTTGGGTTTTTCTTTTGACTGACCAAAACCACAGTATTATTTCTAAATAAAAAAAAAAATCAGTTATTTCAATTTTTTTACATTATTGTAATCAATTTAAAAAAAAAAATAATCGCATATTAGTAGGTTCAGGTTTCAGTTTTCAATTTAACTGAAATACAATCAGATGACATTTAAATGTGTTGCAAGATAATGATTAGTCGTAAATAATTTAAAAATACTGTCAAGTCATATTAAATAAGTACAGTCTTTTATATATAAAGTAGTCTTAATATTTGCTTTACCTAAATATTTTGTTATAACAATTCATAAAAAACATCTATGTAGAGGAACCTATCTAGAAAGGTCTCACGTTCACAGTAAGATTTCTCCTGTTTTACAGTCCAAGCATACTGTATTTCTCACATATGGATCCTCTCCCATTAATATGACGATCTCCCTTTAATCTATTTGATCACTTCAAATTGGCCACAATGCACAATCTAAAATTTTACAGCAACCACAAAATTATCATATAACCAATATGAATTATTAAAACATACCAGTTTTTTCCGATGTTCTGAGAAACACCATGTCAGATGGGATACGTTGATTCTGAGGGGGAAAAAAAAAAAAAGGTATATTTTTGGTAAGTAGGGAAAAAAGTGAATTCCAATGAAATGTCCAGTAAGATCTATCACCAAAAGGTCACACTTGGATTGAAACTCAATTAAAATAGGATTTCTCCCAGTACTTTACATTCAGCATTTGCAATTCAGAAATCAATATTTTCGAAAAATTATACAATAAGCAAACAACAGATAATCCTTTCAGATGCTGTTTATAAGTGAAATCATAAATACCTGAAGAACTACAACAGATTTACATTTTCTTGACTGAAAACAGGAGTTCAAGAATATAAATATCTAACTGAAATATTTTTAAAAGTAATTTCACTGAGCAAAACTTTGACACTCAGCATATATATTAGAAAAAACAGTGAAATTTAAAACAGCTGTCTTGGCACTCAATTTTGCAAACATTCTCCTCTCTCCCAGCACACACAAACATACACAGAGGAAACAGCAAGTCAGGGAACAGCATTTTCTATTTCACATGCCTATAAACCTCTGCTTTACAAAGACAAAATGAATAGAATTTCTTCCTCAGTATCTAAGGCATAGAGCCACATGTACAGTCAGACGCATCTGGACACTTGTTCTGCCATTTCCCTTTCAAGCACAGAACTATCTGTATCAAATCATGTTTTCAATTTTTTGTTGACCACAGAAAGGCCAATCTAAGCTTTCGTTCATTTTGTTTAATCTGCGATACCGCCCTCCCACACGTACTATCTGCTACATGACTACCCAAATCCTTAGCTCTCCCAACCACTTGTTCACAAGGCATCTACCAGCACCAGTTACACATTGCCAACATAGGGTTTAAGAAAGGAAGAACTGGGGGAAGTAAAAATAACCAACATGTCAAAACCTGAAAGAGATACAGGCCTAGAAAGGAAAAAAGTGACAGACTAAGCTTACAGGGACCAGAGTGAACAGTGGACCGAGCAATGAGAAAAGATACCATGCTACACTGCAGTTTCTTCCATCACAACTTACATCCAGTATGCCACATGCTGTACTGTTTGATACTGAAGCTAAACACAAAGATTTGTTTGCATTTCATTTAGAGACTACCTTCAACCAATTAAGAAATCTCAGTGGATTATTAGCAATGGCTTTACTAGTTTCATGCTAAAAAAATATTTCTTAGTATTCATTCCAGGTTACTTGTTAAGAGGATATAACACATGAGTATTTTTTCCCATAGAAAGTACCACCATTTGAGAATAAATTCCAGGTTTCCCTGTTATACTTGGTTGGTATTGCCTTGAAAGCCACGGCATACCTATGGCTCATCTTTTATTTTTTAAGAGCTTAACTGTCTGAGTGGAAGAGAAAACAAATGTAGCTGACAAAGCCCACCATGTGGCACACACAAACCTCATAGATTTCAGCCTTGAAAATCTGACTGAATTTACTCAATATAAAAAGTTAAGAAGCACGTTCAGTATATGAGCATTTCAAAACCACACAACTATTCTCTGTTTCATGCTTCATCTCAACATTTAAGGACACACTGTTACAAACAGGAAGAAACCCAGCATTCTCAAACCGGTTTGATTTGAAACCAGATATGTAGTTCCTCATTTTTAACCCTCCACCTTTGACTTATTTGAAGGCAGCACTTCCCCTTAATCACCACATGTCAAAAGAAAAATCTTGGAAGTACATACACTCATAGTCACCTCCAATAAAACATACATCCGTCGAGGTAACTAAACAGTGCTTTGTATGACACTTAGTGTGTGGGACCTTCAAAATACTATGCCTGACTATCCATTAAAATCAGTTCAGAGTGAAAAAATTCACATTGTCTCACTCATAATGGAGAACAAACATGTGTTTACACCAGACAACACCACTGAAGACGCTGACACTTTTTCCCCATATATAATGCTGTACTTTAACATTTGCCTTAGTTCTTGAGAAGCCACTCTCAGATAGCAATATTATTTCTCACCACAAAACATCCTGGATACTGTAGGCAAAGTTTTTCATTCCTCCAAAGAAGCCTTCCTGAGATCAGAACACAGCCACAACAGTGCCATTTGGAATAGTGTGATCTGAATAGATCTGTCAGAGCCAACTGCCAGATCCTGCGTTATATGGGCTCAGCTTTCAAAATCAGATGATGTTAACTCTCTAAATCTCTGGGAGGCTGGTATCTCTTGTCACTCCCTGTAACATACTCTCAGGGAACAATTCAGAAGTGGGATCGGAAGCAACTGCAACTGTATTCTCTGTTGATGGGAAGTTCAGTATAGAGGGGCCACAAAGGGCTACAGAGATAGTACTATCTCAAGCTAACAAGATGCTTGGAAAACAAGCAAGTTTGGAAACACTAGAAAATAAATGTATGTTCTGGTTTACCTAAAAATCCTATGCAGTTAACAAAAAATCCTTCTCGTACCTTAAAATTATGCACTTTCATGCATAGATACTTCCCGATTTGCAGCAATTCCAATTTATTCGTAAAAGCACAAAGAGTTAAAAATTCATGTGCTTGTCTGTACGTCAAGAGTATTCACCTCGAAGAGGCTACTCACCACCAACTGCAGCTAGTACAGCATTTTTTGGAATCTTGCCTTAGAAAATAATTAAACATGTAGTGAGATTATCCATCCTGAGCCTGGATTCAACAAGGAACATCTCATTCAGAGTTGGAAAAAAATGCAGTAAAAACATAAACCTTTATATATTATTATGCACCTATTAGAGGAAAGAAAGAAGAGGAAAGGGAAAATGCAACTTCAAAATTAAATAAATCTTTCCTCAAATGACAATAACAATTAAACAGATATCCAGTCTTCATATAGATTAGCTATACATTTTTGCAGCTTCCCTGCCAGCTCTGACATAAATCCATTACACAAGTTTCAGGTTACTGGCTTCATGCCTATAAACCTCCAGTTACTCGTAAACAAGCTAAACACTTGACCAACACCCAAAAATTTTGCAAAAACAACAGTCAAATGATCTAATACTGAATTAAATAGAAGTTCTAATAATCCAAATGAGGTATCAAGTTTTCACAAATCATTACCAACTTCCACAGAGAACACGTTTCACATTCAGTAAGCAAAACACTCACCTGGTACCTTCTATCCAAGATTCAAGTCTTTATGCTTGACAAAACTGGGCAGAATCATAGAAGATCTCAAGTTGGAAGGGACCCATCAGGATAATCAAGTCCAACTCCCTGCTCTATGCAGGACTGCCTAAAACTAAGCCATTTGACTAAGACCATCATCCAGACACTCCTGGAACTCTGACAGGCTTGGTGCCATGACCACTTCCCCGCGCAGTCTGTTTCAGCAACCGCCCACCCCCGCCGTGAAGAACCTATTCCTGATGTCCAACCTGACCTTCCACTGATGCAGCTTCATTCCATTTCCTCATGTCCTACTGCTTGTCATCAGAGAGAGGAAATCAGCACTTCCCCCCCTGCTGCTCTCCTTAAGGAAGTCGCAGACTGTGACCAAATTAGTCATGTGATCATTTTCACATTTCAGTAGACATAAATGCATCCTAATTTTATGTCTTTTTAATGTGTTCTCTCTGCTTGTTTTTCTTTCCTGTAAAATAATGTAAGCTTTTCGTCATCAACATATCTGAATGTATCCTTCCCTGTAGACAAGGCTAGAGACCATCTTGTATTTACTTTCTCCCTCAGGGGAAAAAAAAAACCCAAACAACCACAAAACCAAAACCACAACAGTATTTAAGATTGACATCTCATTTTTCATCAGGTTTTCCATATTTTGGAAGTGGGTAGAAAGGTACTGCAGGAATACTGGATACCAAAAAACACTGTCACTATTACTGCTGACACTGGAGAGCAAAGATCCCCCTGCAAAGAAGTACCTAGTCACTATAAAAGAGTGACTACACAGAAACAGATGGCAAGTATGCTACAAAAATCTTTAACACCTCATTATGGAGAAAATTAAGTTCTGTTGTACATTGTCACAGACAAACAGCAGCAATATATCAATCATGTTAACCCTCTCACGCCATATTTATCAAAGTGGAACAAGTTAAAATGACAACACATACAACTTCAAGCATTCAGAAACTCATGAAGAAACTATGTAATCTCAATTACCCCGGAGATGAAGCTAGAAATGTTTATTGATGCATACTGAAATTTGAATATAAGTCATGAAAGTGACTTGAATACATTGTTTTGCTTAAGTCTGGGCAGAATTAGAGCTCTAGGAAAGGAGGGCTTCCTTTTCTCTCAGTGTGTCTATGCTGCAGACTTACAGATTTATTCCTAGAGATCTAACTATGGCAAGACAATGGTCAACACAAGGTAAGTACTCCCCCAGCTTCTGGGATCCCATAGGTAACTCCATGCCATCCAGGAATACTAGCCAGATTGGAAAACAAGAAAACCCACAAACACACTTATACTTCCCTGCAACACAGGCTACAATACTCACTTGAAAAATACCATTTCCATAGCTTTCAAATTACTTTTTGATTTTCCTCACGTTATTATAATGAAATTGTTATTTACATAAGCTTGTGCAGCTCCTTAGTCAGTCTTCCAATTCCCCTACAACTAGGGGAACAACTAGCCCATAGGTACAAACCCTCAGAATTTTGCATTTACTGTCCTTTCTTCTCCACTCATGTAATGGACCATGCACTTTTCTCATTGACTAAAGTATTCCTGCTTGCTTCTGAGTTATAAACCAAGAAGCACTTCCCAGTTGTCTTCTTCCATTTGCATACCAGCATTAACTGCAACCCTCACAAATATTAGATTAATTTCACTTTACATCTGAGATTAAGAAAAAATGATAGAATCCCTTTACAGCTCCAGGAAGAGCTCTAAGTTTTAAGATAAAGCATTATTTTTCCATATGTTTTAAGACACTATTATGTGTTATTATTAAGTAAATGTATTAATAATAATTATAACTAAATGTGTTATTAAGTTTTATGCCCTCTTCACATCTCCAAAACGTACTGCAAACTGTCAATAAGCTACAGTGTCTAAATAATAATATCTGAACTCATCAACTCATCCCTTCAATTCTCTTATTCAGGAACACTATGCATATCCGTTCTCCTATTGGAAACTAAAAATGTATCTTAATACAAACTAAGGAGAACATCTAGGAAGCAGCATGTCCGTTCAAGGCAGGGGACTGCTTTTCAGCTAACGTATACAAATGCCTTCTAACTTTTAAAAACAGGCAGTATTTTCTTCTCTTCAGGCCTCTTCCTGCCCTAGTACTAGTGCATTACAAAGTTTTCAGTTGAAACAACAGATGTATTACTTGGACCTAAACTGTTTTAAGCACACTGTACTTACTTAGAGGTGCTTTGAAATGAACCAGGCCTATTAAAAATAAAATCAGAGGATATTCAAGGTTTAAATATAGAAAAGCATTTCACTTAAGTTGTTAGTATTTGTGATGCAGTCACTAGTTAACATATGGATCTTCAGCTCAAATGAGTCATTAATTTCACTGCAGAAATGCTGTTGATGCATCTTCAAGTCAAATACAATGTTAACTTGTTCCTTTGCCATTAGAGTGAGCAATTGAACATTTCACTCCCGACTGGTTCTTTGGCTTAAGAGTCATACTCTGAAATTGAAATCTGCTTGCTCCAACAAAATACACTTCTCAATAGAACCAGAAAACATTTAATTTCATTAGTCTGAAGGCACCCCCAGCTAGGCCAAAAGGAAAAAAGCTCTGCTGGAGCAGGAGGGAGCCTGAAGCTGAAATACAACATTCAAACAATGACACGCATCTTACTGAGATACCTGAGTAAAATCTTCATCAAAAAGAACTCTACTCATTATTTCCCTAAATCCTTAAACGTTACTATTTTTCATTAGAAACTTCAGGTACTCACAACATATGATCTGTAAGATGCTGCAAATAATGCCAAAATAGATGCTAATGACCTACTAGATACAAGACAGATTGATCCCCAAAGTAATTCCTGTTTTCCAAATTCTAGCATAATTCAGACGACTGATGGATCTCAGTAAATTTCAGGGAAGGCAGATTACCAATTAGCCACTAGAGCCTTCACTACACTCCATAATAATTAATTCCAGGTTTAGAGATTAAAAAGGCCCTAAAAAGTTTCCTAACAAAAATCAAAGCAAGTATCTCATTCCCAGTCTCTTAGAAGATCTGGAATAGGCACAAGTGAGCAGCTGCAAGCTGACTCCACCTGCACACTAAGATAGCAAGGTGTAAGGCAAAACAGATGTAAAAGCCAGACATTTGTGTTAATCTTGTCTATGCTAGTATATGCTGGTCACACAGGCCCAAAAACATATCAGGTACAGACAGCAGACAAAAGAAAAGAGAAAAGCAAGAAATAGTACAAACTACATGAAGATGGATGTATTTTAAGCTAAGAGCAGCAAATCAAATGAGACTTGGGTATATTGTTCTTTCTTTGAACTATGGAAGAAACAGAAAGGTAGGAAACAGAATTCTGTTTCCCAAAGCAAACAGAAGAGGTGTTTCTTATATATGGCTGAAAAAAAGAAAATAATCTCTATCCACTAACAATTTACGAATTCTCCAAACTCTCCACGTAGAAGGAGAGGTGTTAACAAACAAAGCATAAAAACGTGTCCGCAGGGCATATTTGCTGAAGGACCTTCTTTTATCAGAAGTAATTTACGTCACTAAATAGGAGTAAAACCACCAAGAAATTTAGAAAAGTCTAGTCACTGACTAGGTTCCACTAAGGATTATTCTGCCAAGCTGCAACTTGCCATACAACACTTCAAACAAAGCTGTAGATACAAGATTGAACCTGAGGTGCCTCCTTCCAGCATCTCCATGGATTACCTCTCTAATACAAAGCGTAATGAGAATCACTTGCTGGCATCTAAAAAGTGAGTCACCTTTCCAGAATGAAATTAAGCAGAAATAGTTCCCCTGACAAAACTGACTTGACATTCAAGGTCACTATAATTTCTTAGTACCCCAGAAACACAACTGAAATAAGCAACACTGTCATTATTACAATACTAACACAGAGGGGAAAAAAAGTTCACAGCTCTCACTCACCATTTGCAATCCAACTGGAAAGCTTTTTCTCCTTTTTTAAAAATATACAAACTTTAATATTACTTATGTGTAATATAGTATTATATACATATTATAATTATGTAATATAAATATGTGTTTTATATATATAAAAAAAACTTATCCTTGAAGGCTTCAGACATAGAAAAACACTGATTTGAGCATCGGAAGGAAGGTATTAGACAGCTTAGAACATTCACCACAGCACAAGCCAGAGAATTTAATTCAGTAATTGTATTCCCTTCACTAGATAAATTTAAGCATATACCAATTCATAAAATATAAATGCTTACATTCAATTAAGCTTATAATTAATCCAAACCCAGATTTCCTTGAGGATTCCCAAATAAGACTTGAGCTAAAATACTAGCTAGTTAGTACTTCACAGATAAGTACCTCAGTATACTTTTCTCCAGAAGTAATTAGCATGTCAATAATCTTTAGTCTCTAAAATATATTTAAAAAGTATCAACCTTTTCCACTATGATGAGGTCTCCAACTTGTATGTCTGAACTCTTAACTTGCACTTTACCTTAAAAAAAAGAAGAAATTTAATCAACTTAGGCAGACATTAATGAAGAGTCACAAGAATATAAATCCCAGAATGCAAGTTATACTTAAAGATGCTATTGTTTGGTGAAAATGTTACAATTTATCCAATAGATCTTTGACGAACACATTAATAAATAGATTTCATCTGTTTAAATAATTCACTGGTTAAAAAAAGTCTAGTTTTGTAACCAGTTAGCTATTGTAGAAGTATTAGAGGAATAAAAAAGGTATGGAAGATTCTCAAGTCTGATCTATGGTATCAATAACAGTGTTGTGAAATTGGAAAAAGGAATCTTTCACATCTCCTACTAGACAGCACTTCTACTTCTGACAAGTCAGGAGCTGTTAAGCTTACAGTCATGGAGCATTCTCACACACGAGTTGTTAGTCACAGCACAGTTACTAAAAGGTAGCTTTGGCCACTAAAGTTACTGATGTAATTGGAACTGTCTGACACTCGTTGGCAATTATAGTGGAAAACGAGTAAGTCTCTCTAAAGTTAGAAGAAATGTCGGAAGATTTCATTTTAGAAAAGTAAAAGATCAAAAGGTGAAATGGAGCGTTTTCATTCTAGAGCTGCCCATTCAGTAACTGCTGTGAACAACTCATTCAAAAATATATACAGCATATGTACCAATTTAATTTATGCATGTTCTGTAGGGTATTAATATTTTTAAGACTGTTGAGTTTTAACATTCTTATTTGATGGACTGAAAAACTGAGACAGAGAGGTTAAGCTACTGCCCAAAATGAGTTATGGTCGATTTCATTAGAATTCAGGAGTTCTACTCCCAGGTTCTTGCTACAATTCCAGAAAAAGTTGATTCCCTGAGTTAAAAACAACCCCAAAACCTTGTTGACAAACACATCATGACACATGGATCTCCTCTTCCAAGATATAACAGGTGATAAACTCGGGATATAAACACATACATATTTACACAGCCTGGTGAGCTGAAACACACACCCATACAAAATCTCTTTTCCCATCAGAAACACTATCATGATTCCAAGCAGCAGGTATTTGATCAGCAGGTATCAGATGACAAGTATGTCAAAACACAGTAAGGTGCTAGGGTTCTAAATAAAAATCAGACTGAACGGATTAGAACAGAAGACTCATAAGAGCACAGGATGAGCAGCAATCAGTTTGGAGTTTAGTCAGAAGTATTATGAATAGTAGATTTGTCAATGGGCATTCTGTCATCTCTGAAAATTATACTAAGTATAAAACAAAAAATAAGCTAGGTTCCAAATCCATGAGACCTCCTCGTCATAACTCTCAATGAAGAGAGATCAGGTAGTTCACCTCAAAAAATTCCTTATAGTTACATGTGTATTTAGTCAAAGGTAACAACTTTAGTCAAAGTCACAACAAATTCGTGTTGTGAGTAATTCTTTTCAATACTCGCTCTTTAAAATATCATTCCGTGCAAAAGTAACAGTTGCTTTATGTTTAATTCAGTCAATAATAAATGTATTCCTATAGCTAATTTTTAATATATGTTCCATGACATTAGCACTTCTAAAATGTGCAGTGTCAGAGGATAACCTGAACTTTTGTTTGGCCTGTCTGTGAAGTTATTTCTGAAAGCCAGTCTTTATTATTGATAATGATCTTTTACACCAGTTCAATTTTTCAGTTGCCCAAAAGACCTTCCCCCAAATATAAAACAAATTGTATCTTCAATCTGACTCCTAACTCTGCCATAACACATTTGTGAGTGTGAAGGGAGTAGAAGACCAAGGTGTAAAAAGCTGTAGCAAGAATCATTAGCAGTTCTCTACAGGAGTTTCAAGACACCTATGGAAATTAAGTTAGTGTCACTCTCTCAACAATTCTTTATTTTTTTTACTCTAAAGTAACTAATACTAAAACTCGATCACTCAAAGAACACTGATATCAAATCAACATATTTAGTCTGCTTAACTGCATAAGCCTATGTATAAATTCAAGTTTTGACTAGAAGTGAACAGTATATACCAGAAAAACATCGTAATGTTAACTTTGCTTTCTAATTCTGTTAGCTTTACCAAAAGGACAACATTTTCTATTTTGTTTTCAATTCCTCCACTAACAATCTTCATCAGTTTATCAGTGTGATTACCGAGTCAATCAACTAATTATAGTAATAACAGCCACAAAAATTCTAGTACCAGCTGCATTAAGTCTCAGATCTATGCCTACCTACACAGTCACGTCTGACTAAAACCATTCAGAGATACTAATCAAATGCAATTACTAGCAATTTTATCAACTTAAATTAATTTTCTACAGTCATGTTCTAACAGCATCTACAGTACAGACAAAAAGACACAAAGCCTCAGAGGACAAGAGAAGGTAGAACATTCATTTGCGACATGATGTAGGGCAGACGAAAAGCAAAGACTCCCAGTGCCAAGTATACCAACAGGAGTCCACACTGCACCTTTGCATGTTCTCAGACTAGCAATCCAGGGAATTTCACATTATGAATTGAAAAGTTTCCTTATCAGACTGTTTTCTAGGTGGCTTAGTATAACATTGCAGAATACCGTCTTTATTACACACTGACACGTCCTGTGTTGGAGCTTCTTGTATATCCCCTCACGTAAGGAAGTGGTCTGTGACATAAAAGACAATTAATTCTACAATGAATCTGAATGGCAGGACTTAGTCCATTAAAAACTTAATGGTAAAACGTGGCAGTAACTCAAGAAGTGGCTTAAAATTGAGAAGTCAACAAATAACACTTTCCTTTAGACAAGCAAAAATGAGAATCATTAGACAACATTTCAGAGAACATTAAAATAATGCTATACTACATCTTAGTGAAGATGCATTTAGAGGGGAAAAAAAAGACATTGAATGTTATTCACTGCATAAATTATTTTTGCAAACTATTTTTTCTCTAAAAACATCTCCGTAGCAAAACACTCTTCACCATCTGTGTAATTACCAATAAAAAGTCCAAAGCTGTCAGAAGTGGCTGCGCATCCAGACTTTATAGTCCACCAAGGCGCAAGGCTTTCGCCTAAAGCAACATATAGAATTATGCAGAACTGGAACGCTGAAATGTGTCTGTAGTAATTCATTATACTCCCAAGATAAAGCCTTTTGAAATGAATTGCAACAATTTGAAAAACTAATAAATATCTCAAATGTGCTAACAAGTATTTCACATAAAAAATTCAGAAATGAAGTAAACAAAATGTGGGTGTATACTATATCAGAAAGAATTTTGTTTCTTTTCTTTAAGAAGTATCTCTACTACCCGAGTGCAACGCACTCCTGAAAAAACAGTAACTTCTGAGAGTAGCATTTTCAAATTCTTTTTAATTTGCTATTACATCTTACCCACGGTACCTTGAGTACTGTCTGAAGTAGTGCTTTGGGAGTCGGTAACAGAGCTCTAACCCATAAATATAAAACTCTTGAATGAAAGGAGTCAAGTGTAGACCATATGGAAGTTTTACCTGGCATCTATCAGCCCGAGTTGTCAGCATGATTAGAGTATACTTAATACGGGGGGGGTGGAAGGGGCACGGACCTTAAAGAGAACTCAGGTTAGTTAGTCTTCAATCACCAATGTAAAACTCTAGGGAGAAACTTCCTAGCTCCGCTCCTCTGTGTACCTTCTCCTCTTGGCTGGATAAGAACAGAATGAAGGCTTTCCATTTCAATCTCCTGGAGGCTGCAAAAATGTGGAAGAAAACACTCCCCTTGACATTTCCTCTCTTCCAGCCTCTTTTTGAATTTCTTTTGTACATTAAAATTTCAAGTTCTGTTTCTGCTGTTGCATACTGCTTCCCTAATCAGCCAAATTAAATTGATACAATTCTTGAAAAACTTCTGTTCCAAATGGTCTAAATACCAGGAATGAAGTCATCAGTAGGTTTGAAATATTGCAAGCAATAAAGACCTAATGTTGTGCCTCTAGATTCAGAAATAATGTCGAAGTTTTTTTAATGCAGTGGGTTTTTAAAAAGCACGATGACCTGTTCTTGAAAAGCTGAAATTCTAATGTTATAGGAGGCTTCAATACAGATTTCAATAACTGCAAAAGAATATTACAATAATCAAGACATTCTGACAAACACCGTATTTTAGAGTTGCAGGTAACAGGTATAAATGATTGAAAACTGACTGTCTCTTGACAGAGACCATTTTGCAGTTTAAAAAAAGGTCAACTGAGATATGAACTCGGTAAGGTGGCATTTTAGGAACTGAGCGGCTCCCAGTGCATAAACAGAAGTTCAAAAGTAAAAAAAAAATAAATAATTCAAAACACTGTAGCTCTCTAAACCAGACTTCTAAATTCTCCAATTCTAAAGAAAATCTACTAGCTTTCACACTTTGTTCTCCTCTTGTGTATAGCAGTTATTGATATTTTCTCAATTTCACATAGTTTTGGCATATATTTTCAGCTTCACTACATTCTTAAACACCCTTTAAGAATACAGCAAAGACATAAGTCTTTCACATTTAAAGCCTGGATGGAATTATTTCATTAATCTCATCTCTCCTGACAGTATTTTTTCTTTTTCTTTGTAGGTTGCAAAGTGAGAGAGTGTTCTGCAACACTTCTGAAAATCACGTCAAGCATCCCGAGATGAAGTGACAGATGCATGCTGCTTCTGCAACTCGCAGTTGTGACTATTATAATTAGTTATTTTCCTCTTGATCTTTTTTCTTCAAAATGTCAGTAACATTGCATGGGCAAACCTAACTAGGAAAGGTTCAGGGCAGGGACTGCCAACTTCAAGAATGGGAAGGGAAGAAGAGTTAAAATTGCTTTACGATTTTATTATCAAATTGGCTTTTGGCAGCTTAATGAAAAAGATAATAGCCTGTTTATGAACTTGAGGTGATTCTTCTGCAGAACAGCAGTGTTTTTTCATAGGCACTTAACTAGTCATACCCAAGCGCACGAGACAAGAAGCTGCGCCAAAAGTACAATGGTCCCTTAGGAAAGAAAAACAGGAGTCCTCCCAAACCTGCATGCACAGGTCTAAAATTTTTTCCATTGCAGTTTCTGCTTTACAAAAAGACATGCAGGTGAGCTGCTTTGAAGCAGAAAAAGGCAATTAAATTGACAGGATCTTCAATAGCAAGGTAATTTCAATTCTACAGGCAGATACTCTTCCTCCATCCAACTTTAGCTTGCATACTGACTGAAAACTATTAAGGATTTGCAGACTTTGATAAGAAAAAAGGAAAGCAGATTTTGCAACAAACGTCTAAAGAAAAAGATTAAGACAGCAGAATGCATCATACATTGAACAACTTAAAAGATGCAATACCATAACCTAGTAAAGTATAAAAGGGAAAAGATTCACATGAAAGACATGGAAACGGGTAGACTTAATTGACTCGTGCACAAAAAAATTCAATGCCTTTACTGATTTGCATGTTTCATGATTTGCTGCGAAGGGTTGAAAAAGTAGAAACCATTCAAACTTCCTGTGCAGCATGTTCATCTTCCTGACAAGTGTGAAGTTACACATAGCAAATTCACCAAGGGATGACTGAGCTTTGCGACATTACATGACAAATAGAAAACTGCATAACACTGGATATCTCTTAGATCAGAATTCCTGTATAGGCATTAAGCTGGCCATTGCTGCCTAAGTACAGTCAAGTAACACTTAAAACCAATGTCCCATTCTCCCTTGATTTCCTGCTCTGAACAGCTCATTATTATTAAAAAAGCTAAGACTTAGTGATTAGAACAAATACTTATGCAAGGTCTTGAATTACTAAAAAAGAAATTCTAAGTCTTCAAGAGTCATTACCGTCATATTACACGTTTAGGGGTTCCTGAGGCTAACAACAAAATCCACAGAAAGTCAACACTGCTAGGCAGTCAAAGAATTCCTGATTTTAAGCTATTGCAATGCTGTATAGAAAGATTTTAACTTACAAATCAGCCTACCCACACTATTTTTATAGAAGTAAATAATCACAATTCAAATCCCAGTAGCTTCTCTTGCTACAAATATGTTTGTTTCCCTATAGTAAACAAACAATTTTGCAAAAACAACTAACTAGAAGTGATTAAATTCTCATGTTGATCTTCCATAAATGGCGTACAATTAAACCAAGGGTAACAGTGACCCTTGCTAACTTTAAGTTTTGCTACTGTCCAGTTTGAGCAAAGGGAAACTGCTTAACCTCTCTATGTCAGTTTCTCCATCTTTGAGATGGAAAATACCTATTTCAAAGAAAAGACTGTAAAACCTACGCAAGTCAAAATCACTAAGAAAAAAAAGATGCTAGAGCAGTATAAAGTGCAGTTCCACTCTGAAAAGTGACTCTTAAGAGTGGCATCGATTTTCAGGCTTTTAATTAAATCAGTATCAAGTTTGTTCATTCACAAGTAACAAAGCCTTCTTTCTCCAAACCATTAGCCTGTGGGTCGGTGTAGTAAGCCTAACTGAATTTTTCCACTTGAAGAATACTGCAAATATTAAAAAGTAGGTAATTACATGGGAACTTATTTATAAAAAATTGTTTGCAGAAGTGTAATACTTGACTTGATTTGCACTGATAAATACCTAAATCCTTCTCAAAATCTGTAAAAATCTTCGTCTAATTTTATCACAGCAGTAAGTCCCATTTTTTGCCTCAAAATTATTCCTTTTAGTTTCAGAATAGCTTATTATGAAAGAACCTATATTATGAAGAAGGTACAATTTATCATCTATTCATTATTGTATTTATGTGTTTGTGGCAATTTTTAGTACAGCTTAATTTTGAGTGGGGACTGCAATAATGTTTTCATTCTTAAAATGGGCCATGACTCAAAACATTGTTAGCTCATTGATCACACAACTGTCAACATGGAATTCAGAGTTCATTGTAAGCAGAAATCCTCAATCTTTACTTCTGTAGAGTATCACGGTCTTCAGAAAAACCATAAAATAGAACAAAAACTAAGTATGAAATCATAATGGCACTGACATCAAAACCTAGAAGTTGAAACCGACATACACATTGTGGGTAAAAGCTGATATCCTTTTTTAAAAAGGGGCATTTTAGAACTGCTTTTGAACAACTCACTGCTCTCTACCTGCAAGTTCCTGATATAACTACCGGGCTTTACCTATATACTGCTGTATAATATTTTAAAATCTCTATTCCATATCTAGAAAACAACTGCGTCAAGGTGACCAAATCCAATCTTAATTTGACAACTTCCTTATTTCTAGGAGAAGCTACAAAACGAAAAGTTTCTCAAATACAC
This sequence comes from Ibidorhyncha struthersii, assembly GCA_013398815.1. Taxonomy (NCBI): domain Eukaryota; kingdom Metazoa; phylum Chordata; class Aves; order Charadriiformes; family Charadriidae; genus Ibidorhyncha; species Ibidorhyncha struthersii. The sequence continues at coordinate 101,972 of VZSZ01002578.1, read as the reverse complement.
ATAACCTCACGAAATGTTTCATGAGCTGGGAAAGAGGAAGTCAGGATTCCAAAACTTGTACTTAAATGCGGCTTAAATGCCTAGCAATTTACCAGAAACGCAAATATTAACTCTAAACAACTTAAGTGAAAAAAGAAGCACAAAAGGCACAACTCATCTCTTAAAACAGCAAATGTCAGTCTTGATACTTACGTCACACCGGTAACTATAAACTATACATGTGCTTCCAGAACTAAGAATTTCAGGTTACTAACACTATTGCTGAATAGGGTAGGATTGCACTGTCTATTTCAAAGGTGAGTGTTCAGTGGCCTACCATAACAGATCTAAAAAATGAATAAGCAAACTAGCAGGTTAAGTTACAACTTTGAAAGAAAAACTGNTTTTTTTTGGCAAACTGCATTGTATATAAAGATCTGGAGGCCAGCAATGCAACCACTTGCGTTAAACAAATGATAGCTATCCCCTTTGCAAATTTCCACAGCAGTATGTCTAAATGCTATTTCAGATTGACAAAGAAGGGAAGAACTACAGGCAAATATTCCCTACAGTTGTTCCCTTCTGTAAGCAAACTCCAGAAAAAAATGCAAGTCTCCATACACTGAGGAGGCAGTACAAATTCCTCTCAGCTGCTAGGTTATGTCATCACTAATGGGACTCTTGCCTGTTTACTTACCTTCCTATTACTTTAAAAGATGGGGTAAGATTTTAGTCAGAACGCACTTGTGCTACATTACAAGCTTTTCACCCTTTTTCTCTGGAGAGAATATTATCCAGAGCTACTCCAAGAGTTTAGTTTCTATTTAAGATTCCCAGATCTGGTGAGGTTACTCTTCCCACTGACTCTCAGAAGATATTCACTGAAATATTTTTAAGAGTGCAGTGAAATGTATGTTGGGAATTAGTGAACAGAATTTATGCTTGGCACAATGTATGCCATATACTCTAACTGCTTGAGACGCGACCTCACATTCCTTAACAACTTCCCACTTTCTAGAACTTTTATGCCAAGGAAAATCCTTAACAGAGACTTCCCAGGATATTGCAGCAAACTAACTTTCAAGGGTAATAGCAAGGTCATGTTGTTTTGTAATGTTATTCATTACAGTTTGACCTGATAATAGGTTATTCATTATTTTTTGGCACCTTTCTATGTGGTACTCTGTTCTGAATCTAAACAGTAAAATGTGCTAAGCAATATAAAAGTGGAGAGTGTACAGTTTTTTCTTTTATGCCCATGTTTACAATTTACAGTATCCTACCAAATTTAATTGTCACTTCACAGCTGAAGTGCTTCATTTCCTTAAAAGTCTTTGTGAAAAACTATCAAAGGTTTTGAGTCAAAAAAAAGTTGTAACTGTGATTTCTCCTTTTATTAATTCCTGGAAACAAAACTGGCTGTTACTACTGCATGATCATACAGATTTCAAGTTATATCAAAAATACTGATTTCAGTTTTTGCATACTGAAGCTGACTCACAATACATCTTCCTTTTCTTAAGCACAAATATATCCACCAAGTTTGAAAAGGTCTAGTGAATTTTAATTAGATCATATTTCTTCGTTACTGATCCCTTATTTCCTATATACACTTGATACACAGCTGACTGTTGCTGAGTTACTGTTCAGTATCGATTTCAGAGGAGAACTGCACTTTGATAAACAACAGAATACTTCAAAAATATATACAATTATATACATACACCTCTCCTTTACAAATAACAAAAGATTTACAACACTTCTTAAACAGGCCAAGTTTAACATTACATATTTATCTGAGGGAAATCAAGGACTTAGTTCAGTATCAGTTTCATTCTGAATAGAGCAGCTTGAGACTGTCAAGCTATTTCTTTGAACTGAAAGTCTGTAAATGTATATACAAGAAAAAGATTAATTATTTTAAGGATTTATACAAGTGGTTTTGCTAACCTCGTACTGTCAGCTTGCTATATAACTGTGAGTTCATTTCCTTGTCTCTCTTGTAACGTCGAAATTCATCAACGGCTTCCCGTACCACCGTGACCGTCAAGACAAATCCCTGTTAAAGATATAATTATGCAATTCAGAATTGTCAAAGTGCTAGAACAGAAATACATGAGTAGGAACACTATACAGAGTAGGGACATGTGCTGAGAATATTTACTTTTTTCTTATTTGGGTTTTGGTGGTTTTTTCAATTTGTTAAAATAATATCTTGGTTTAGTCTAAAAAAAGGAAAATGATACTTGTACATTGTACAAATATAATCAGAACAACTACCTTTCCAAATACATGTAATTTAGGTATAATTTGAAATTTTAAAAAATTAAAATGCTTTGGATGAGCTAAAGACAGTCTTTATAGTTCAATAAGCGTATTTCCCTACCTTCCACAAGTTTCAGGATTTTACCAAAAACATTAAGAAGTCTCCAATTCTAATTTTGAGTTCACTGCCTCTCTCCTAACAGACAGAAATGAAAAGGTAAATGGATAGCTAGTTTAATTAATTTAGCCATCTTAAATGTATTTATTTACCAATATGTCACAAATATTGACAAAGAAAAAAGGTGTTTGTTCTGAAAAACTAAGTACCTACATCCTTTGGCTGCGACTCTCACAGGATAGTGCTACTGCAGCTTCCACAGGAAGCGCAGAGTGCACTACATGCATCTAAGATGTTCTCTGGCCACAAAAGATTGTAAACTAGGAAGAATATAGAACAGTTCCGGGATAAGCACGTAAGAGCTTCCTCTCTGCCTTTCCACATCTCTTCAGATATGGTCTTGTTAAACTCAAGTGCTCAGTCATTCTCCATCAGTGAAAGGGAAATAAAATTTTAAACAGTAAAGTGATCTTATCATTACTATAAGTAAGATGGCTAAAAAATTCAAATATTCACAAATCCTCCAACAAATAAGGTTCTAGATTATCTAACTAGCTTCAGACACCCACCAATACTTTCTTTCTATCGAAGAAAATTTATACCAACAGTTTGCCAACCTTACCCTGCCCTCCTCAGCAATAAGAAAGGGGTGAAGGTGTATAGTTTTCCTAAAAGAAGTCTTGACTAAAATTCTCCTTTTCAATAGCAAGGGCTGTTTTGCAGTTCCAGACCAAAATTCCAAGGCTTACTCTGATGCGACCTTATAGTTAAACACTTATTATTAGTTCAGGTTTACATTAGCTACAACAATTATATTAGAACTACATAGAACAAAGAAGTGCCTTTGCAAAATGCACTCCTTTTCACTCCTAGGGCGTAATTGAATGAGCAGTAAGGTTTTCCTTTTTTCTAGCAGCAGCATTTTTACAAGCTTTGGCAGTATATATATTTTAGCAGCACAAAAAAAAGGCACTCCTGAAGCACCTTCAAATATATTTGCCATGTGCACATATCTTATTAACTAGACAGTAATCAAAGCACAGAAAACAAGGTGTTAATTGCAAGAATTTCCCCTAGTGGTCACCGTGCCTTGCAAGGCAGCTCAGTACAGCTCACCATGACCATGAGGAACAATTTCGAAAGACATTTCCCTTTTTCCCCCCCTTTGCTCAAAGGAATTTGGTACTCTTCCAAAGGGGAGCTGAAATTGTGAAGCCAATCTTATAAAAAAAACTGTCATCTTCCTTTAACTGGAAGCAGTTAAATATCTTTAGCATACTGCTTACAATCAAACTTGTATGCTTTATATCCTTTGTATGTTGGACTCGAAATGAGAAGTCCGTTCACTACTGTGCTAATGACAACCAACCAGCAAAATACAGTCTTGCCTGAACTCCAGTGCTTGATCTAAGTGTATTATTTGTTTGTTGTAAAAACTGTTGAAGTAAAAAACAAAGAGACAAAACAAGAAAAAACCAAACCAAAACAACAACAAAAAACCCACCCGCACACCACCAAAAAAAAAACTCAAAACTTTTTAGCACATAAACCCAAGTGAATAGAAGTTGACTATTAGGTTGAACAATTTTTTGTTTCCTTTAAAATACCAGCAGAAAATACAAGCCATACATAGCTGCTACTCTGATTATTATTGAAAAATTATTAGCAGTTACATGCTCTTTAAAGAAAACCAAAATAATCTGTTAAGCAACAGAGACAGCCCAATGGATCTGACTTAAATGTTTTATATTTACACTATACATACTGAGCCTTATTCAACAACCAACTAGTCTCTTTTACCTGGAGGTTAATCATTAGTAAAAAAGCTATCCAAGTAGAAACAAGTGAGTTTAGCCAAAAAGGGTACTGCTAGCACTGAGATATTGTTGTATTACCAAGCTTTATATGAAAACTCGGAAACATCATTCAAAATATCCCTGAATGAGACAAACATGTCAATACAGCACAGATTACTGGTGTTTGCAAAATACAGTATTTTCTCCTTTATTTGGGCAGGAATGGCATCAGCTGAGATGCAAAGTGATTTTTTTTTTCTCTTACTATCCCAGTAACTATACTATAGAGCTGTACACAGCACTCCGCTGTGAAGAGATCAACTTCCAGACAAGGCTGACTTCTGTCTTTTCTTACTGGGTCAGAAACAAAGACCTTTGTAAATAACCATTTCAAATCCCACTGTTGAACAAGTTTTCTGTCCTGGAAGTGTTTTTTGCTGCAGCAGAAGCCAAAAGTTGTCTGGAAACAGAGGTGTGAAGAACCTTCAGGACAGTCTCTCCACTTATCAATACTTAAAAGGACACATGTTGCAACAACTAAAACAATTAAATCAATCCAGAATATTTACTCTATTGACTTGTTAAGAATCACCTTTACTCAAACAGTCAGCAAGTCACTTCCTCTTGAATACCTCTGAGAATAAATGCTACTGAAAAATACAATTTTTAAAATAAAAATTAGGAAATAAAGCATTGGTTCTTTCTGCCTTGCTTTTGAACCTGTTGTGGAGGGGCCAAGAGGAAGATGAAAGAGAAGGTAATTATCTGGTTACAAACAAGAAAAGCATTCCTGATCTTAGAAATATAGCCGGCAGGCTACCAAAAGAGCCTCCACTGAAGAGAATACAATTTTCAAACCTTAGGAAACCTGAGTCAGAAGCGACTGGTTTGATCAGTTTCCCAAGGAAATACTGCAGAGGGCTCAATAATAAAGAGACATCTTGAAAGGAATCCAGGGCAACTGGCAGGACAATCAATTAGGAAAAGCATGTTTAATGAATAATAAGATGCATTTTCCTCCTGCTTCCTCCATGGCTTAGAATATTTTATCTCAATTTTTGTGAAAAATGGACACAATCAAAACCGATACAGAAGGAATACAAAAAATTTATGCTTTCAATTCTGACCTAGCCTGAAAACATAAAATAACAACATAAAAACATAAAATAGTAAGCAAATAACAATAAACTGAAAGAAATGTAACACACAAATTACCTATGTTACCAAATAAGGCTCTCTACTAGCTGGAAGTTTTTTTGGTTGTTTTTATAAACCTCTCAAGTGACCAGCACGAGAAAGGAGCACTACTCAGACTAGCTGGTTAACAAAAGCGATCTCTAGCCTGTAGGGCAGGACTGTGGTAGACAGGTGGAGGGAGGGCTATCCTACAACAGCTGCTGGAGTATCTGCTGTAAAATACTGTTATTTCAAGTAAGCGTTTTACTTCTGTTACATACTTTAATCACTGTAGTTTACCAGATGGAAATTTATGAAGTGTACATATGCATGAGCCTTTAATCTGAAGTTAAAAAAAAAAAAAAACTTCTAGTTAATAGTATTTTTCTGTTTACCAGAGGAGCCCAGTACGTGTACAGGTAGCCTATTTTCAATGCTGGTACAAACTGTGAGCAGGACACGACGAGAAAATAGAGATTCAAGAAAAACTTGAACTGTTCATATAAAACCTAAAATAAAAAACACAGAATAGATAAGTGCCTTAAAATTTGGACCTACAATATATACAAAATTCACTTTTTCATTATAGTAGATATAAACCCATTATATAGCATACTATTATAGTATGCCACTCAATCTTTACAAATATTAAATACATAACAAGATCACTCTGCAACTATTTACTCTAAAATTTTAACAGTAAAGAGAATTCAGATGTTTGTAGAAGCATCTTGCAATAATTTCATATCCACAATAGTTACCTTTATGTTCATGAGTTAACACGGTTATTTAAAATGTTCTTTTTATAGTGTCAATAAAAAAAGCAAAATAAGTTTGTGAGTCTCTGAACTTTCATTTCTTACATCAAGTTTTCATTTTTAACTGCTAAAACCTTTCTTCCTAAAAATACAGCATTAGGAGTAAATCTTATTTTTCCCTTACGTAGCAATACTTAAACTCTGTTTTACCTGTCTCACAATGTCTGTCTCAAAAATGTTCCTATCCTGGCCTTAAATAACAACAACTAAAAAAAAAGTCATTGGCATCAAATGAACAGAAACCATTTACAAAAATATTATCCTAGTCTTTGTCATTTGAACTTCTACAGAGTAACAAAACTGAGTAGGCTATACCATACTGGCTCTTCACCACTGTGAGAATACCCTAAAACTTCAGCCCTGTCTGCAGCACATACAGAAACAGTATACGTGAAATCCTCATTACTTTTGTTCACCGCATTCCCTCAGCACACTCTCTCAACACAGCCACTGAAGTTTCTCCTCTTGCAGGGGTGGAAGCTCTACAACTCATCTGCCTTCTTTCTGAAGTCCTTTGATTCTCAAAGGGACAAAGGCTACCATCAAGTCAGATGCGCTCCTTCAAAATTACCATTTCCCACTGTTCTTAAAAATAGTGAAACTTAATGTTCAAGAATAAGTGTTCTTTAGGAGGATAAAAAGATCACAACAGAAAAGATCAAGTGTGTAAGGGTAAGCAACACTGCTCTCTTTCCAAATGGTTATCATGTGGAAATCTCAGAATAAGGCAGTACTCTTCAGTTTCCATAGCAAGACAAGCTTTTTACAAAAGCAATCACAGTTCAGGTTTTCAGAAAGTTTAAACTACAAAAAATTTGTAACAGAATAACATGGGCTTTTGAGGTAATTTAGAAGAAATGCTCAGCAATAAATTTCCAAAAGATTATGTACCAGTATTTATTGCAAAATAAGATGTGTTTACTAATAAATCAAAGGTTTGGTCTGAACTCCAAGGTAATTGTCCAAGTTTTAAGTGAAGCCACAGTAACCGCAACACAGAATACACTGTCCCATATTCCAAAGGAATGACAGATGCAGAGATTCCTTTGGTAATTAAAAGCACCACTTCAGCAAGCACATGTTCTCAACATTGCTTTAGTTACAATCACAATACTAAGAACATTATTCATTTTATAGAGTTTTGAATCTTCAGAGGCTTCACATATTTCTTTAGTAGGCCAGGATAACATGGCATCTCCAGCAGGATGATCAGAAGTGGCTACTGAAGTTAGAGCATTGAGACTTGAGAAAATGGATAATCAATTGTTTCAAAGCTAAAAGATTCAAAATAGATCAAAAAGCCACATTTCAAGAGTGTCTCCATCTTTTACTCTTACAATTCAGTTAATATTACAATGACTTCTGCATGAAAAAAACAAAGAGATATCTATTGCTCTTATCAGTCCAACATTATTACTCAATTATGTAAAAACCTATGAGCTGGGAAAAAACATTCAGGCAAGTTCATGTCAAAGTGTCTTTCTGGCAGGCACAACAAAGTAGCAGTACCTCAAAACTGCTAGTTTCTTGCAAGAGTGCTACATTACTGTTCAGCTAACAGCTACCTCAAAAGCCTCAAATCAGAAGACTTTTTCAAAAGCATGGAATTCTATTCCACTATTTACCAACAAAACTGTAAAGCCAGAAAAAGTCAAATTTGAAATTGCAGTGGAAGTTGGAGCATTCTTCCAAAATAAAACTAATTCAGCTTGAACCTGTACCTTATGTTAATACCCATGAAGTTCATAAACATACTGTTAGAAGTGAGAGTAACTGTTTAAAAAGACTTGATATACCAGGTCAAAGAAAAGTCCACAGAGTACTTTGGGAGGTGCAGATCTGCAAGACCACTATCTTGCAGGAGAACATGGAAGTTAAAAAGCACTTTCCTACAAATCTTTTGAATCCTGACAGACCCCTAACAGTTCATTAAATATGAAGCTAAACACTTCAGTCCTGTTAAGCAAACTGAAAAGTCTCCAGTTATATAAAACTGATAAAAAAAAATACACTACTGCTTTGATTTCAGGAGAAGCATCTTAAAAACCTGCCCATTGTGTAAGTTTCCATAAAGAATATCTTCTGCAAAATTCCTAAGCAGCTGGACCAAGACGTATATGAAACAGTAAACAGAAACTGAACAAACTGGTGTAAATGTAGAAGCAGTAAGTATTTTGTATAAATGTTAGGAAATTAGATGATATTTTGGAAGTGTTACAGCTCTCTTAGATTAACAGAATTTTAGGTACTGGCTAAGTGTTATTTCAAGCTTGCATTTTGATATGAAATCATTGAATATTACCCATTGCCAGCCACAATGTTAAAAAAGATACAATTCTAAACAGAAGACAAAACTTCACATGATGAAAATTCCAACCAGGGTAAATCAGTATTTATGACTTAGTAACATTTATGGATTTGGAACCTATATGACCATGTTCCCAACAAATTACTTCTAGTGGAACAGCATAAAACACAGATAGCTACACAGTATTTCTAATAAACAAAAAGTGTTAATTTATGCCTAAAATTAAAATTTCAAAACATCTTATTTTCACCAACTATTGCATTTTACGTTTAGGATCTCACTTCATTTTGAAGTTACTACTGAGTTTCCAAATATTACCACCAAAATAAAAATCTGATTCTGCCTATACCATAAAAACCAAGACTTTCAAAAACAAGAACAGACACTCTCTCTCTCAACAGGTAATTGCAAGCTATAGCTGATCCCTATAAGAAACATGAATCTAGTTTCGGATTTGTAATCTACACTGCAGATTTCTAGTCACAATAATCAATGGCTTACTATATGTTTAATGAATTTTGTGACCTTTAGGAAAGCATACATGCCTTAAACAGTTTCAGTGTATTTAATAATTTAAACTTCGGAAGAAAACATTTACTTCGTTCGATAGAGATGAGTATTTTATCCGCCTGTGATAAGTGACATTTTATTTCTTTGACAGGAGATCAGTCTTAATTACAAAGCCATTAATTTTTTTTTGTTTTAATAAAGAAATGTATTAGAAAGCACCTGCCAGTCATTGGACCAATGAGGCCAGAAGAACACAATCAATACTCTTATAAACCAGCATGATCACTTAAATAAAAAATTTAAGACAAAGCATGTCTGTATTCAAATGCAGAAGACATTCAGTTTTTGCAACAGAACACAGGACTCTTGGACAGTACTAGTAAAAGTATGAGTAAAAGGGTATTAGTAAAATTGATAACGACAGCAGCATACATTTTTAGGTTTTAACTACTGAACATAAAAAAAATTGTCTCTATTGTTATATTTCATTATAACAGATTATTTTAAAAGTATGAACTTGACAGAACTGTAGTGTATATGAAGACGAGAGATATTGTGAACATTATAGGCAAAAAAGTGGAATTAAGACACAGTATGACTCCTTAGAAAAAAGTGACAAAAAAACCCAAACTTACACTCCACAACAAAAGTATCGTCTGAAGAACTGCATTAAAAACCAAAAAGACATCATAATTTTTAAAACTGCAGTAAGAAACAGAACTCTGAAAAGTACTAGGTTACTAAACTAGGCCTTACTTGTCATATAAATTGAAGAGGTGAGAGTTGGTTTTGTCCTTTAAGGAGCTGCCTGTTTCAGAATATATTATTTATTGTTTTGTCATACTCCCTGCCATTGAAAGCGTATCTATGGGAATTCATTGCAATTTTCAACTATTTGATTCTCAACTGAAGTCAGTGCTTTGTAGTATTTTCACAACTGACTATGTAGAAGTGCTTCTGTTTTAAAAAGAGGATTACAGATTTCTAACGATGAACAGAAATGTGCAAGGAAACCCATCTCAAATTTCTAAAGATTCACTGAATTCCAACCACTCATTCATACGTACCGCACTTCTTCAGTAAATAGCCCTTTGAAACCAAAATAATTTAGAAAAAAAAAAGCAGCCTGGCTCTCAAACTGTCAATTTCAATTGAAGACATCAAGATAAATATGAAAAAGAAGAATATGGGCAAATAAAATTATCTTTTTGCAGAATCAACAGAACATATAGTCAGCCCAACAACAAAAAAAAAAATGGTTAGTAGCCTTACCCCAGGTATAAAGGTAAAGACGTTGTACTTTTGATTTTTTATGGCATTTTTAGGATATTTTTCTTCACACTTTTCGGGACACCCAAGCCACACTGTGCGAGCCTTCAGCTCTTTCTTTCTTCGGCAAATGTTTATGAGCCAATCCGAACAACTGAAAAGAAAAACAATTGTTTACTTTAAAATGAAAAATTTACTATTTCCAAACCTGGAACCCTAAAGGCAAATACCTAAGAAAAACAGGCTTAAAAATTTTTGCCATATCTAAGTAAGCAAGCATGATGTTGACTTGTAATATTTAAGGCAATTACACAGTACTCAACTCATTCAGACATACAGAAACACTTGCACTTTCTTCACAGGAAATCCTGATAAAATAATGACAAGTTTGACTATACCTTGCCCTGACACAGGTTCAAAAAATTCTAGTTAATACAGCTCTCTATCAGCAGTGACTGAATTCCCCCACTATTAAATAATTAACTCATCCATCCTACCTTACAGTCACTTGGCTAAACTCTTTATATTGTATTACTGATACTCAAGTTATGATAATGATTGGAAAGGAAGTAAGACTTCTGTTAGATAAAGCTAGAAAAAATTTTACAGCTTTGTATACAATTACCACATAATTTGTAAATCTTAGTTTCCTCCATAAGACTGCCTATAGCAGACATAACAGGGAAGCATACCTAATGCCACACTGTCAAATGTTTTTAACCAAAAGAAAAAAGAAACACTGTGTAAATGCGGATCGTACAATGTTCTGCAACGGTGAACTTCAGTTCACAGAAGAGAGAAAGAGCATCCTTGCCTAACTAGCCTACAAATCTACTGAAGGTTTAAACTACGAGCAATGAGACAGGCAGGAAAAGCTTAAAGCCACCTTTAAACAACTGCAATTTGGACAAGGACAAAGGAACGATGGGATGAAATCACAAGGTAGGAGGAACAAAAGGCTGGCAAACCTAACTATGCCACTGAGGCTCAGATGACTATTTGCTAACAACAGTAAAACAAGAAACAAACATGGACGGGACTCAGTTCATGAAATACAACCAGCCTAAGACCTGCTTAGGACTATCCACAGGGGCAGATCGTTAACACAAATGAGCACAGACAGTTTGGAAAGAACTGGTAATGTAGAAAGAAAAGCAGGTTTGGCATACACTGTATGTACTTGTTTTACAGTCCCATATGTTAAAAGGACAATTTCTCTGCATTTTTTAATACTGGGGGAAGGTGCTTTAATCATGTTGTGAGTCTGTTTTAGGCAGGTGAATCAGAAGACTCAGCAGACAGCCCTTCCGTGACCACCTACTGCAGCCAAAGCACAGACCTAGCTGGTCACAGTGGATTTCGGCTACATGAGCAGGTGAACTTGAAGGTGAAGGGAAGTGACACTTTTCCTAGTGAGGTTTTTGAATTTACTGACAATATTTTTGATGAAAGGAGAAAAAAAAAAGTAACCATTAGGAAGCTCTTATAAATTGTATTCAAACCAGCAAAAAGGATCTTGCTGAGAACAGGAAGAGAAAATTACGATCCAGACACCTCAGCATTGTTTCCCAGATTAATTCTGTATAGTCAACCTATTTGTATGTACTTGTACACACCTGAAAGAAAACAAAGTCATAACCAACACTGACATGTCAAGAGCAACCTTGAAAATGGAACTGATTTCCCTCATGCACCGTTCCTTGAAAGTACACGTCCTCTCTTGAATCCTGGGGCTTTGAGCACCCTGATCTAGTGAAAGATGTCCCTGCCGGGCAGGGAGGTTAGACTAGACAATCTTTAAAGGCCCCTTCCAAACCAAATCATTTTATGATTCTATGTCTCTAATAAAACTTAGCTCTCAAGATACTTCTCGTAAAGAAAGTAAAGGAACTGACACAGTTGGAAAAAAAAATCATAATTGCATTAACTATAAAACCAAAATAATTTCAGTGAAGTTCTGCAAAGCTTTATCTAGAACTTACCAGGTAATGGACTATCAAATATTTTGTTTTTCAGACAACAAAATGCTAGAGACAGGAGTACATGCAAAGAGGAGATGAGAATTCAAAGCTGTCTTGACAGACTGGAAAACCTACCTTTAAAAGATAGAACGCAGTTAAACAAGCAAAAGCGCAACATAGTACGTTTACACAGAAATAATCAGTTATGCAAATACAAAATTAGAAAAGCATTAGTAGATGGCAGCTCAGAAGAGAAGGACTCAGTTACTGCTGAGAATGAGCAAAAAAGGCATGTACGTGGTCAGCATAGGCAGGCATACTGCTAGCAAGTCATGAATCTGTTCCTTTTTCTCAATCCAGTGCTGGCAAGATCTCAGTTGACTTACAATACCATCATGAATACCAAAATTCAAACAGGTCTATCGGGAAAACAAAGACCACACGCAAGAGCAACAAAACAATTACAGGTCTAGAAAGCAGAGCAGGGTTGTCTACTAGATACACGAGAAGAAACGGGAGTTGTTGAGAGAAGGCTGTGTGGACCTAATACAGTTTCAAGTGTGTAAGAAACAGCTGCAAAGAGGAAAAGGACAGTTATTCTCCACCTAGAGAATAACACCATGATTAAGCAATGATGGACTTCAACTGTGGCAAATAAATAAGGGGAGGAACTGACATTGAGTAAATGCTGCTAACAACTGGGGTGGAAAGAAACACTTAAGGGGGCTGGAATTCCTACTGCTGCAGGTCTCTAAGATCTAGTTAGATCAGACATACGTGATACACGTAATTCATCCTGTGCAGGCAAGGAATCAACTGGATGACCTATTAAGGTCCTTTCCTATTCTGTTTTTCCACTATTACAGAATCGTGGTACACACAATTATGCAGGGAAGGAAGGCTGATAGTTAGCTTACATGGCCACAGTCCCACCTGAACTGTTCGTGTCTGTGGCCTACATTATCCCAGGCCTATTACAAAGTAACTTTGCCAAAGAACAAATGGAATTCAAAGTTGCAGGCTCTTTTTAAAGAAAACTGGAAGTTATGCAATAGTAAAATCATTCAGAGCAACATTCACCTTGTTCTGGAAATGCCACTACACCAATACTCACAAGCTGCCATTTAACACTTCAATTTTAAATGCTGGATTCTTAAGATTTCCTCCCTGAAGCTTTCACAACACTATGGACATCAATTTGGTTGGTCCTACATAAACATGCATTTTATTTTTGTTACAAATTCAGCAACTTTTTCCCATCACTTTTAAATAGTGAAAAAGAATTCTTCTATCTTAAAAAACTGTGTTAGTTCAACATTCAAAATTCAACCCTGTTACTTAGTAACATACAAGTCAGAAAAATCAAGTTACCTTGATCATTACTTAAATTTGTCTTTAAAGCAGAATGAACAGCAGTCTTTCTATGTCATGGTTTCACAATCAGTTCAACAGCTGTGAACCTATCCTGCTGCTGCCGCTGAAACGGCTAGTGCCACCCTCCTCCCATAACACCGGTGTGGATTCTTGCCTCTTCCCTTGTGCTGAAACTACTACTCATCCAACTGCATGGGTAAACTAAACCTGCAAATTAACCCAGCTGTAAACTAACACAGAATAAGAAGGGGGACTGTTTTCCCTTAGATCCACTCTTGATCTTTAAAATCTATAAAAAAAATGTAAAAATAGTTGAAACAATGCAGACTACACATGCTTGCAGGAGAACAATCCCACTCAGTGCCAGCTTGGATTTACACTTGATAAAACTACTCATGGAATTAAAGCTTTAAACATCATTAGTTTCCAGGGCAGGGGGGGGGAGAGGACAATACAAGCATGAGAGAGAGCTTAGCTGTATAGTAAGAAGTGTCGAGACATATCTGTAGCAAAAAAGTTCCAAGAAAAATATTTTTTTCCAGGGAAAGTGAACAAGCATGACAGCTTCTGTCTACAAGCCTGTAGACAGAAGTTTCCTGACAGCCTTTGAAATTTTGCATTGCTTATATCAGTTTTTTAAATTTAAACTGTAAACAGACTGAACATTTGACTAGGCACAGTCACTTTTGCAGAATAATTTCCTCAGACACTGAGGACTTTTCTATTACTAAAATTAAACATTTGAGTGAAGCACTTGAACTATACTGCGTTCCTTGCCATGAGTTTTCCCCTTCTTAAAGCTACTTTTTCCACTACAGATCAACAGAGAAGCTGAAACAGATGCCATAATGACCATTAGTTTAGCAAATGCCAAAAAGTACAGACACAGGAATGATGTCTGACTGGGAGACAATTGTGATACCTTTGATAAAAGGGACTGGACTGACACAGAGCTAACAACACTCAAGTTCTCAGATGCAAGAAAATCTCAGATGATGGCAATATTACATTTTATGCCCAAATCACTATCATAATGGTTCAGATGAGGTTTACTACCTTAAAAGTAAAAACCAGTTAGATTCTACCATTTACAGTCCCAGCAGTAATCACTGTTACATCACAGGAAGAGTAAGAGGTAGACACACTGGCCTCAGAAATCCTAATCAATTTACATTAATTCAGATTTTTAAGAACCATGAAGTCTACCCAATATTTTTAAACAGATTATCAACACCCAACACCTACTTAATCTGTTGTCAGGTTAACATCTCCCAATACGAAACTATTTTTGTCCAAGGATATGGGCTTTTTGTACCCACTAAATTTGTGTGAAACAAGCATCAGGAGATAAATCAGAACAGTTTCAAATATCCTAAAAACATAACGTAAGATGTAGCATGATCAAGACTCACTTTAGATTTTCCTGAAATCTTTAATGTAACACCACACCTTATGCTATGGATTCTGTGATTAAAAAATCACATTCGTGTTTATTGATTTAAGCATTTATTTCAAATGCCCTTGCCCAGAAAATTCAACACATGCACAGTAAGCTTTTATTCTTAAGCTAGCTATAAGCCATGTTGCCTAATTTTATATTGTATAGATCATATAGATGAAGAAATGAACCAATTCATAGAAGAACTTTAAGGTATGTCTATTAAATGGCTTTTTACCAACCTGCTTCCTAACGTACTTTTTTTTTTATTTGAAGGACTAACCACCAAAATCTTTGTATTTGTAACTGTTGCCATAGGGGAAAAAAAAACACCACCACAAACCAAAAAAATGGAGTAATTGTTAAATAAGAACCCTTAACTTTTTCATAAATAGAGCGCATCTCCCCAAGTCAAAAGCTAAAGTAAAAGCCTCAACTGACTCTGCAGCTCTAATAATAAAGGCTTTTTTTATTTTCTCTTTTCATTACTTTTATCCTACAAGCTTAACTGCCAGTATCTTTCACAAAACAGCATTTTCATCAGAAAGGAAAGATAATATAAAAGCTCTATATTGTCTGCCAGGGTCAGCTTTTCCTTATTAGGTTTTAAGTAGCAGAAACTAGTTCTGCAAAGAAAACATACTGTAATTATTGTACTCAACAGGTAGCTTCAGTAATCAGGCCAAAAGCAACACAGTGGTCATGTCATTCTTAAAAGATCAGCATTTTCCCATGCTTCTGCATAACAAATGCATTGCAGATTAATTGAAAGCGTACAGGCCATCTTAGAGCCCAAATTAATCCGAGCATTTGATATCCCCTTCACTTCATATGGAAATGCCATTCAATGGCACCATTTTCATAGGGACAAAGTGTTTTTTGATAACAAGTGGAATGTAAATCTCATGAGAAAGAAATCAATCCAGCCCAAAGAACTCCAGAGTATTGATCTATGTGCATTATAATTTCACAAGCTTGAAGAGAATTTGTAAGTTAAAGGGGAAATGATTACAACCACAAAACAGCTGCTATACACAGAGTTTTCTTTTAACTGTGCTATGAAAGCAAGAAATAAGCAGTTTCTGAAGTTAAAAGTTATATTGGTTGAATTAAGTCTTCAGTTTGTTCAAAATCAAAGACAACATTTGATTTAATTATGATTTTTTTTCTTGCAAATGTAAAAACTGTTTAAAGAGCTGCAGATTTGCAAATAAAGTTCACACCATTCAGTTCCAATCAACAAGTCTATTGTCTAAATAGAAGTTAGAAGCTGAATAAAGGATTTTTACAGAATCAATTTTAATGTACAGTAAACTTAATCAAACATTCCATATTTGCTCCTGCCAAAAGGGTGAAACTTTTTCAACGAAACAGTAACAGTTTCTGATGTAGCAACCAAAATCTACAGAATATAAAAGTTTTAAAGCTGCAAAGAGACGGAAAACTTCCTGTCACAAAAATGAGATTAATCCAAACAATGCAAGACAGACAAAAGAAACTAGTGGGTATGGGGGGGTTGTTTGTTTGCAACAAGTAAAGTGATTTTGAACACAAGACTTTTACTGAGAACCCAAAAGAAATCAGGGCCCCCCTGAGCTCAACTCCAGACAAATGCCTAGTCTTTTTATTGTGTTCATCTTTCTGTCACAGCTTTGAAAAATTTAAAATTTACTTTAACACAAAAGGAAATTCTGGATGTGAAAGCTGACATTTCAATCTCACCCAGTCTCAGGTATGAGATACTAATTCCCATAAAAACAGGGTGAGATTTAAATTCTCTTCAAATGAACACGTTTCAGACTGCTATGCTGTATTTAATCTCAAATTACACTTAAGAGAACGCAGTTTGCCTTCCAGAAATAAATTTCAGTTGTTTGCATAACATGCATAATCCACCATCAACACACATGAAAATTGTTTTCTCACATGTCCATTTCAAACATGAAGGCATCAACACCTAATTCTATGCCAAAGCGATACTTTACACTACATAAAAACAGTATAACTCATTCTACTACAAAGCATAAGTAATAACTGCATGCATGACAATGATCCTTTCAACGATCCTAGGCAAGTTTATGAACTGCAAATACACATTTCAAAAACTCTAGTCTTCTGTGGGCCCCAGCAAAAATTTAAAGTTTTATTATAATGAGAAAATGTCAAAAAAATCTTAACATTGACTGCACATCCCTGACTTTTATCAGTAACAAAGCCTCAATGGTGCTCTCAGCCCAGAAAAAAAATCCCTATCACCATGACAGGTATTTACATACTCACTCAGAAATGCTCACCCAAGCTGATGTTTTTATCCAGCCTGACCAGACCAGTAGATAACATACCATGTGATTCACCTTCCTTGCAGCTAATTTTTCCCATTTCATGTAAGCAGATGTCTGCAGCTTTCTTGTGGGAGTATCCTCTGCCGCTAATATCCTACTGAAATAACAAGCTTCTGCTAGGATCTGGTGGTCGTCCTTTTTTTGAAAGATTTTTTTTCCCCATGAGAAGTGGAAGTTATCTGCTATGATGTTCTGTTACAGAAAACACTAAGGTGATTGAAATGCCTCTAGGTACAAATACAAGACTGAATAGACTCTTTTTTGTATCCAAATTCAGTTGAGGAAATCAGCAAAGCAGAAGTCATACTCCTCCTCTAAGGCCTCTTTCTTAGTAAGGGCTCTTCTTTTAGACACCTACATTTGTAGTAAGCAAAATAATGAATCCATAATGACATTTCCTTGTTCTTTTCATTCTCAAAAATCCATCACAAGTATGGCTCAAGTATTTTAATGAATAAGTTACAATAAGTTTGAAAGTTTCTAGGCTTGAGCTCCACCTAAAGCTAGACATACCTATCAATTTTAAAAAGCAAGCAAGAACACGAAGTTTTGCAATCCTCAGCATTAATGACACTTTCTTGTGACATTCTCTTTCAGTTGTTAATTAGTTCCAACATAAACTCATCTTGCAATTGCCTGCCTCTGTCCAAACACTGTAAATTCTCTGTCAGGGCAACTACAGGGTGTGCTCTTTACTCGTCTACCTCTTTTCATGAAACCTACAGGAATGTAATCATCCTAACTAATACTCATTAATACTTTAAGAGCTGAACTTACCTGAAGTATATTGTTTGAAAGGTATCTCAATTTTAAGATATGACCAAAAGATTAACAATCTCTTTAAATGTTTAAAGATGTTTTTTAAAAGATGCAATGGTAATTCTGTAACAGAAACACTGCTTCCAGAAGTCATTTACTTATACAAATGCTGCCTCTGTAAACTTTGTTACCTTACTTCCTTCCTGCTACTTTCCAAACACTTACTCCATATAATAAAATTACTAATGCATGAGTTTTTGTTAAATCATTATAGAAAAAAATAAATCAACACCCATTATATTTTTCCGCAAACAGTATAGCTGTATAAGAAAATTATTTCAAAACTGAAGGTGCACAAATACAGCTTTGCTTAGGTAAAACAACAGTATCAGACCTCTTGGAATTTATTAAGCGCCATGAAAACCACCTGTGAAGACTTTTAGATAAATCAATTCTAAAATCATCTGCCAAAAAAAGCATTCATCATTTAGGTTCACTGAAAAAGCTTCACTTAGTTCACTTGACCGATACTCAGATTTTATCATTCAGGTTAAAAAAAACCCACCATGATTCTTAATCATCCTAACAGCAATTTCTGTATTTAGAAATTTGCTAGCAATTCATTAGAAAGTTACTATTCCAAGGCAACTGCATAGAGCAGAGTTTAGCACAAAAATTTTCCAAGTAAGAACCAAATCACAAGAGCTAATTCCAGCTGTAGTTTACTGCAAGGTCGCCAGTTACGGTATTCTTTAACCTTTAAAGTTGAAGTGTTAACTAATCATTAGTTAATGAATTTGCTTTTTCTTTTCAGCAACATCAATAAAATCTATATATCGTCAACTTAACACACTAATGCCCTCAAAAGTAAAAGGAAGTTTTAACCCCTCTATCCTGATGTGGTTTTGAGTAGAAGTGAGGACCAGGCTTGCACACCATATTACAGACCTCAGACTAGTACAAGTTTAGTATGTGGTCTCTCTTATCTTTCTTGCAAGTCAGCAAAGCAGACAGGCGTACACCAGAGCAGCTCTTAAGAACTTTTTTTATTGATGGCTGGTGATGTCCTAGTAGAGAAAATGCAGGCAAAGCAAAAGATGCACGACAAGCAAATTATCATGTTCCCATACTCTGCACATATCACACAATTCACAGTTACTATTTACTTAATTCATTTAATACTTTAATAAAAAGTACTGGTATGCAACAAACCTAGTGCAAAGGAACTTCCAGCCACCACAGATAAACCATTCTAAGCCTCTTCTTCTTTGAGAAATTCTGGCTCTTGGCAGAGTATGGTAATCACTCTCATCATTTTCAAAGCCTTCTTCTGACATCATCAGTGGCATTTCATCCAAATGAGAGGACTCATCTTCTACTTGGTACCTGGCAAAATGAAATAAAAACACTAAATAAATAGCCAATACATCATTTTTTTTATTACCAGGAATCTCCTAAAGTAGCAAGTTAATTTTTGCCATATGGAATTTTATGAGAAATATTTTCATCTAAACATTTTATGTATTTGTGGTAACATATCAACAGAAAAATCTAATTTGAGTTAAAAATGTGTAATACAGCAAAAAGGCCTGCAATCGTAGTATAAATCACTCTAGGGAAATTCTTTTTTCTTGTATAATTTGTACATACAGGGCTGCAATTTCATACTTTTCAAATGATTCTTTGTAAGATTTTGTTAAACGGAATTTACTTAGCAAAGTTTATAGCAGATGTAAATAACTGAGTTTTCATGGAAGTACAGACTTTAGATTTCCACTGAGCTTTTTCAGCTTGCTTTCCTGATGCCTATTCCTGTGTGCGCAGGCCTCTGAGTCACACTTTCTACACAACTTATCAGTATCTTAGTTTTAATTACTAAAACATTATAGTTACTTTTATAATTCTACACAAAAACATTCAGCAAGTCAAAACAGAGTTGCCTGTGGGACCTATGGAAACAACACAAAGCTAACAATGGTCCTTTCCTCTCCAGAAACTATTCTCCAGTTCAATTTTACATTTCTGGAATACTTGTTATGCCAAGACAAAACACTGGAATATTCAACAAGAAAATTCCCCTAAGTGCATGTAAATTGAGTAACTTATTCAGTTCGTATTTTTATACCATCGCATAGATCACTGAAAGAAACTGCAGTATTACTCAGGTTTCCTTTCACACACTATTAAAAGGACTAATAAGGGTATTAATTAGAAGAAAATTTTAAAAGCAATTAAACATTATAGTTAAGCAAAGATCATCTACTTGTATACAATAATACCTACAATAACCCTTATCAATAAAAATGCGTGATACGCAAGATAAACAAAACGGTCAGAAAAGCTGGCTGCACAAAGGCTTACAAAATACGTGAAAAATGTATCAAACTGAAGACAGAAGCAAAAACTCTATATATTTAAAGATATTACTTGACACTATTGATAATGGTAGTTAAGGCATCTTTAAACAGGAACAGCTGATAAAAAAAAAAGTATCTGACCAGAATAAATCAAAAGCTATTCTGCATATGTATCTTTAAAATTTCTCAAATACTTTACAGTTCGGAAGACTAGTAGACTACCACCAATCTATTCTTTGTGTAACACATAATTTATTACCTTGAAATTATTCTTGCACTGCGAGTAGTGATTTTCCTAGAGCTCAAGGGAAAAAAAAACAAAACAAAACAAAAACACCCACAAACCAAAACCCATAACAAGAAAAAGGATCAAGTGGCAAAAAAATATGAGCTTTTGGCACAGAATTAGTATATTTGACAGTCACATCTTTATCTCTTACGTGTGTCCTGGAACTGTCCCATTTTCCCCACAGCAACCTAAAAACAATCTATATAAAAATAGTAAATAACAAAACCAAAAATCCATTCCCTTTATGTGAGAGAGCAGCTGGAGCGCATGAAGCTCTGCCTGGGGATGGATGAGGAGCCAACTGAGAGCTTCTGGGTTAGCATTAAAGAGAGGACAGGTAAAGGCAACATTACAGTGAGTGTCAGCTACCTATCGCCTGAACAGGAAGAACAAGCAGATGAGGCTCTTTACCATCAAATAGGAGCAGCCTCGCGTTCGCAGACCCTGATGTTCAACGGGGGACTCCCACCACTCTGATATCTGCTGGAGGGACAACACAAAACGACACAAGCAATCCTGGAGGGTCCTGCAGTGCTTTGACAACAGCTTCCTCCTCCAAGTAATTAGAGGAATCAACGATGAGAAGTGCTCTGCTGGACCTCATACTCACCAGGCAAGGGAGGGCTCACTGGGGAAGCGAATGTCAAACACAGCCTGGGCTGCAGTGACCATGAGATGGTGGAGTTCAGGATCCTGAGGGCAGGGAGGAGAGCAGCAAGCAAGCTTACAACCATGGACGTTAGGAGAACAGATCCAGCCTTTTCAAGAACTGCTTGGATGAGTCCCATGACATAAGGCCTTGGAGGGAAGAGGACCCAAAAAGGCTTGTTAGTATTCAAGGATCAGCTCCTCCAAGCTGAAGAGATTTCCATTCCAATGAGTAAGAAGTCAGGCAGAAGTGCCAGGAGGCCTCACTGGATGAACAAGGGTCTCCTGTCCAAACTCAGACATAGAAAGGAAGCAGAGTATAGAAGTAAGAATGGGTAACCTGGGAGGAATACAAAAACATTGTCCAAGCATCCAGGAACAAAGCTAGGAAAGCTATAATGGATGGAATTGAATCTGACCAGGGATGTCAAAGACAAGAAGTCTGTAAGTACACAAGTGACAAAAGGAAGACGAGGGAAAAATGTGGGCTCATCGCTGAATGAGATAGGGAACCTGGTTACACAGAACATGGAATAGGCTGAGGTACTGAATGACTTCTTTGCTTCAGTCTTTACTAGCATGACTGGCTTTCAAGAGGCCCAGGTCTCAGAGAGCACAGGGAAGGGCTGGAACGAGGAAGATGAGGATAAGGGCAGAGAACACTTAAACAAACTGGGTATGTGTAAGTCTATGGGTCCTGACGAGATGCACCCACGAGTGTTGAGGGAGCTGGCAGATGTCATTGCAAGGCCGCTTTTGATAATCTTTGATCAATCATGGCAACTGGAAGAAGTGACTGAAGACTGGAGGAAAACAAATGCCACTCCTATCTTCAAGAAGGAGGACCCAGGTAACTACAGGCCTGCCAGTCTTACCCCAATCCCTGGGAAGGTCATGGAGCAGCTCATCCTGGAAACCATTTCCAGGCACACAAAGGACATGATTATCAGGAGTAGTCAGCATGGCTTTATCAGGGGGAAATCTAGCTCTCCATCTAGCTCCAGTAGAGGAGCCAGTAACTAGCAATGTACCTCATGGGTCCATACTGGGTCCAGTCCTGTTTAATATCTTTCTTAGGGCTATCTGGATGATGGCGCAGAGCACACCCTCAGCAACTCCAGCACAAACTTGACAGGCTGGAGAAATAGGTTGACAGGAACCTCAGGAAGCTCAGCAAGGGGAAGTGCAAAGTCCTGCACCTGGCGAGGAGTAACACCACACACCAGTATACGCTGGGGACAACCCAGCTGGAAAGGAGCTTGGCAGAAGAGAACCTAGAGATCCTGGCAGACACCAGGTTGAACATAATCCAGCAATGACGCAGAACAGCACCCTGAGCAGGATTCAATCCAAAATCTTGATAGACAAACCCAGTATTTTAAAAAGAAAGTAACATTACAAACACCAGGACTAAGCACGAGAAACACCACCACTGGATTTGCATTTTTCTCAACTTAGGTATATTTAATACAAAAACCTAAAATAATTTCATTTTCCTCTGGATTTTCTGTGTTGTGCCCTGTCATATACAGGCATATACTAAAGCAGTTATTAATCTTTTGGGATGCCAGGAAAGGAAGGGGTAGAGGACTGTATTGTAGTATTAGATTTCTCTTGAAAATGTACACCACCTACTTTACACTGGCTATGTAATAAACTGGTATCGACACAGTTAAGAAGGAAGATTAATAAGGAAGGAAAGAAAAAAAACCCACACCCATAACCCACTATCAGTTAACCACTCATTAGCTAGACACTTCCTCTTTTGATTGGCAAGTGATGCACCTCCTTTGAATCACTTGGTATGGGACATCATTAAGGGATGTTAACAATGTGTTCAGAAATTATGAGAAAATAATGCATAACTTTGAAAAATAATAAATACACACCCCCTATATCCCCCAGCTGCAAGTCAATGTGTATTGGAACCTTAAGCATATTAGACCTTGTGAAGAAAAATCTTCATTTGTTCCAAATGATGCAACAGCACAACCACACTGCAGAAAACACAACAGAAGTTTCAAACTAAAAACTGCGTAAATTTGTTAAATTATGAGTTCCCTGAAAATTAGTTATGTGAAAATACGGCATGGAAAATGCTTTCAGAATTATTACCACCAGTACCCACTCAAAAAAAAAGGAAAATAAAGTTTAAAACAAACAAAAACCCATCTTCACAAACAATGTTGTTTGCAAAAAGCTGCATCTAATGTTTAGTTTAATGTGGTAATCTGGCAATATATTTTCCATTCCCATTACTATCAACGGTCATTAAGAAAAAACACTATACAAAAAATTGTCTTTGCAAAACAGAGCAGTTATTACAGGTTAACATGTATATTACACTAAATTATATGGACTACTCTTAAACTAGACTAATTTTAACACTAGACAATAAAACCACTGCTTAGAAAAAAACTTAAGACATTATGCTAAGACTTCCAGCAAGACAGGCCTGTGTTTAAACAGATTCACATTCAATGCTTTTATAATCTCTCCTGGTTAAATTTGCAAATTACATTATCACAGTTTTAATATAGAGCTTTTTGTTGCATTGTGGTTTGCTTTTAGACATTCAAAGAATTAATAGTGTATTTGTAACACCACCCAGTGAAATCACAATCTGCTAGCTGTACTAGAGTATACAGCAAGATATTGCAAAGCAACAGATCCCTTTTACTTCTGTACAAAGTTAACAAGTGTCTGATCCAGAAAAGAATATACTTTACATACAAAAGTAACACATCAAACATGGTTCAAGTTTCTCTTGAAGGAACATGCTAATGCAAGAGAATTATGGGAGAGAGACTTGGCTGAGAAACACATTCAGACATGCATAATATTTAAATTTACTCTTGTAAATGTGGTTATATTTGCAGAGAACATTGATGTCTTAATCATAATTTAAGGGTTTTTCACCATTCTACTATAAAAAAGTATTTTTTTCACAATCGGTATCTCGGTTTGCACTTTTAAATATGGAGCTTCACCAAGTACTGAGGATAATGAGCATAAGCACCATCATGTTTAGTAATCCTGACTTCAAAATACAGCCTCTGAACCAGCAAGCAATTTACTCTGTTTCAAAAGCAATTTTGCTATTGTGTTGGAAAATTGTACTTCAGTATTTAAAAACAATAAGATAATGAATAATGGATTTTTCATAACTTGGATAAGGACAAAAATCTTTGTGTCTTTGTTACCTAGTATTTTTCTGCACTTAATTGCTTGAAGTGCTGATTTTCCTTGACTGACAAATCAATTAAGTATAATCCTAGAAACTTTTATTAAAATAGGGAAGCACTGAAAGCAACATGAATAAAGAAGCCAGAGTGAAGACATCAAAAGTCTCAGCATGAGTGCTACTAAATCAGGTACGAAGACAACTATCTTGACAAAAATATGGTTTCCCAAAGAAAAAGGAACATTAATATTAAACAACTTTCAACGAAATCTGACTACTATTAGGAATATCGCTTAACAGATTTAAGTGAAAGAAAACCATGTACAATAAATACTTTTAAATGAAATTTTGATATAAACATCTGCTGTGAAAATGATGCCTCAAGTCACCTGTAGCTACATCACTCCACTTTGATGGCTGTTTGCCAGAGAAGATGCAACTGCAGAGTTCCATGGGTGCCATAACTGGTAATGGAAACCATTTTAATTCATTTAAATCTAGTCTGGCTACCTATTTAGATCCCTAATTACTTCTGTATTTTCTGCCAGCTTTCCATTGTTCTAACAGAACAATGTCCAAGGGTGCAGCAGGAAGGTGCAATGGGCAGGGCAGTTATGCCTGCTTGTTTTTCTGGGCTTACTCACTTGACAAATGCAGAAGCAGCACCGATGATGGATTTTTCTATCTGCCTGCTTAAAAGACCCAGGTAGGACAGCAGCACTGTATCAGACACTGCATAAATACTCTTTCCTTGTTACCTATCACTTGTGATACACACTATAATTCACAAGAAGGAAAAACAAAGCTGACGTCTTAATGCGGTATTTCTCAAACCTAGTGAGGGAGGAATATGTGGCCACGAGTCTATACAGGAATTGGACGTAGGAGATGGCTGTGCAATGCAGAGCAGCATGGAAGAGCAGCAGCAGCGTAAAAAGTTCCAGCTGAGCACTTGAGTAGAAAAGCTGAGAAAGATCAGTTACTGGCAGCTAAGCTACTACCACTTGCCACTATGACCATGTCCCATCCCACCAAGCACTGGTGATTTGGCTCAGTGGCTGCTGCCAGCCACAGGACTCCCTCCACTTCTGGTCATGGGCAGATCAAAGACTGAGGGAGTAAGCAGCACAAACTATCTCAGCCATATCCTGCCCTACCTCCAGTAATTTCTCCAAGGGTTAACCTAGGTGAACACCTTCCCAGTCTGAGGATAAAGGAGACTGCCATATTGTAGAGATGCAGTAGGAGGAATAATGAAGAAAGCGATTTATATAAAGAGCAAGAATTGTTTCTTAAAGGACAAACCATTAGAGCATCAAGTGCTGTAGGCTGCCTGTATCACTGACGTTAACTGTTCAGATCCTGTCCTGTGACACAAAAAAAAAAAAAATCCCAGGAAACTGCACAGCAGCAGGAAGAATTTTATTAAGAAATGTACGTTCATCCATAACCATGCTTATAAGTATATGATGTGTTTTCTTTTAACGGCTCCTCTTAGTCAAGCATCCAGCATCTCTATAAAACAAGACTGCTTTGCTAGAAGCTACCTGACAAAAATCAAATTACAAATACTTGTATTTTTTTCAAATATTCTTCTGCATTTCTAAATACTGGAAGTTACTTTTCTGCCTCTAATTTCAAACACCTCTATGCTTTACACAGCAGTAAATTCAGTTAAACTACAAAGCAATCATGTTGTTCCTAGATCACAACAGAAGTGAAAAACGGAAAAATCTTCTACAGCTAAGTACATGAAATTTAAAGAATTTCCTTTAACCTCTTCCTCCAAACCACAGAAAACCTATTTCAGTAGTTTTTAGAATCGATTAGAGCTTGCCATTATTTGTCCCTATTTAGCTTTAGCTCTACCTCTAATGCAAGTGCTCTGCTAATCAGTATTATTTGGGAAGTCTCTGAATTCAAGTCCTGGCCTAAAAAATATACATACACAGACACGCAAAATAATCCCATTAAAAGTTTATATGCATTATCAGGGGCAGGTGTGTCAGATCTCCACAGGAGAGATGACATTAACCACAGTATTCCAACAGTTACAACAAAACCAAAACAAAACAATCCAACATTTGGACAGCTTTTAAGGAAGCTGAAGATTTGTAGAGCTGAACATTTACATCCAATTTCAATAGTTAACTTTTGTGTCCTTGCATAACAGGATCTTTAAAAACCTATTACACCACTCCCATCATAGTGCACGTTTACCCACTGAACAACAAAATAGAAGGAAAAAGTACTTCTACTGTATGCAGGCAAGTTTATTACCAAGTGTGACACTCAGTAACATTTACTGCAATAAGACCAAATCAATCAAGTTGCCCCCAGCCTTTTACAAATGATGCAGAGAGATATTCCAGAAAAATACAAGGCAGCATTTTTGATAAACCATTAAAAAAAGATAGCAACAGACTGGCATCTTCTGCCATGCAGAACTAAGGAAAAAAAAATAATCTTACATCTGTTGAGATAAAGGTCTAAAAGCAGACTACATAGTTATTACCAAGGCAGCTCCCTTTCATCAGTAGCTTATCAAAAATTGCTTAAATCACAGGTACTAAAACTACAGGTTCCACCAGACACTTACATAAAGCAAATATTGAGTTATTTGCCTTCTCTTTCTCCTAGCTCATGCTCTCTTACCAGACCTGTATACAGATGAAGCAAATTCAGAAGATCTGCATAACGAAGCCTTCATGAAAAAAGGCACCTTTCCTTATTCCCCTTTGCTTCCCTTACAAAGTGCTACGCATATCCAAATATAAGATCTTTTCGAACTCATGACGAGTGAGTCTGTATTTAACAAGTAGGTACCAGAAATACCCACATACACAGCAGAACCTGAGGAAACATCATCCACATTCACCAGAACCCTAATTTTAATTAGTAGGGTACGTCATTGATCACAACAATGGGACCATTTTATCACCATCACAGGGTACTTTTATTGACATTGCAGACCAATCAATTGTTTTCTCTCCCTGTCCTTAGCAATCCAAATGCCTGCCCAAGCAACACAAATCACTGTATTTAGATACTACAGACACAAACCAGGAAGGCATGCAGATATAGGGCAAAAATAATAGCTTAAACATGAACAACCTTAGAAATACATTTACAAAGTTTATTCTGCTGCACATGCAGTCACATGTGCCCATTGCAAAAGACAGCATAATCTGCAATAGCAATTTGAAGGTCTCAAACTTTTTTTTGCCTGATGATTAAAATTCTTCAGATCAGGATAATTACTCCAAGAAGAATCATGCTAAAGTTTATGACTGTCTATAAATCTGCCTTGGTGTGAAAGAGTATTACTAGTGCAGAAAAAACCAACTTTTTCCAAATACACAGTTCCAAGCAATGTCAAGTTAAAGAACTGCAATTAATTACTGAAATCACTTCAGAGTTCCTACATCCTCAAAATTTATGTCTGTGGACAAAGTATTACAAACTTCTCAAGTATGACACCAATGAAAGCGGCATTGTCTGTAAAAATATTTTACAGTTGCTACTGTGAGCAGCTCTATACACGTGCAATACGGTTATCTGCATGATTAAATCAAAGATTGCTCTGAAAAGCAAAAGCCACAGAAACTAAAATAACAATGACAACACACACTGCATAAAAGCTCCAAAAACATTAACATATGGCAAGGCCATTTTTTAAAAGTTACACATCAAACTACTTTCACCTTTGTCCCAGGCAAAAATCTCAGAATCTACACCTATCCTAAATCAGGTGCCAGTCCCAACGAGCAGTACTAAGCTATGAATAAAGTCTTCAGCAAACAAAACAACACATAATCCAGTAATATGAATATATGAACAACAGGCATAGAACATACACTGAGAAGAAAGTTAAATGAAATTCACTGCTAACTTATTTTTAGAAAAACTAGTGGCACTTCATTGCTTGAGTCTTGAAAACATAGACTCAACTACTGTTACGTAAATACAACACCCAAAGTACAAAGGCACCACAGAAACAACCCTGTTGGAAGAATCAGAATTAAGAGATGACATCTCATATATAGCCTAAAATTTACTCAGTAACATGATTCCAAACAAAAAGGGTGAATCTCTGTCCAAAACCACAATTCAGGAAATGCTAATGACAAAGGACAGTACGTCCTGCAAGACACGGACATCTGTTTTGGTTTTTTGGTTTTTTTTGGTTTTTTTTTTTTTTTAATGAAAAGAAAAGATGTTTTGCTCTGCAAAGGAGACAAACGCTGTGAATTTCAGGTGAAGTCAGTTAAAAAAAAAGAGGGACAGTAGTTTTCCTGTAAAAAGAACAAATGGACATACATGATTCATCTAATTTGTAAGAATGGCATAACAGTACAGGCAATTCTCCTAACTACAATTCTACAGAGATTTCTTTGCACTGCATTTGATCCTTTCCTCCTTATGCTAAAACAAAAGACAGAAGTGTATTTGAATAAACATTTGATTACATCAGCATAACATACAGCTCTGTATTTTAATGCATTCTCATTTTCAATACACTTCAACATCTACATATTAGTAGCTGTAATGTAAAAAACTTCTCAGGAATATAATTTCTGGTTCTTCAGAGTTCATGACATTTTCAGCAAGTATCAGCTGAACTTGTTACATTTGTCATTTTTGGTATCACAGTAATAACCAATACATCTCACTGAGTTGCCACCTCCCGCAAATAAGATTTCTGTCCTGAAGAGAAGTGGATTAAACTAATGTGTAACCGTGCACTCGCTTAGTTGCCAGTTCTGTATGCACATCACAGGAAAAAAAAAAAAGAAACAAAAACAACCACAAGACAGGGGCTCTGATTTAAACAGAGCATCACAGGAATCAGGAGTGTGCCAGTACACATGCAGACAATTAACAAGCAGTACCCACTCCTGCACACTCCCACAGTTGCTTAACTTTTAGGAGTTTCTGTGACCATATCCTGCGTAACAGGATGAATAGCATTAACAATGCTATTTCTACAAAAAACTAACATAAACGTTTACAGCTTCTGTTCCTGAACGAAACAATTTATTGCTTCTGGTCAAACAACAGATGTTTGAAGAAGTTAACTGTCACTTTGCAACAGCAGTTTTAAAACATAAATGCTCAAAAGTAAACTCAGTTCCCTCTTCAGAATGCTTTATCACAGAAGCTATATTAAAATGCAAATTAATGTCAATATTGTCAATCCTTCAGATTAATCCGCCATTTTCAAACTCATTTTCAGGATGAAGTATGTANGAGGGGGAGAGCAGATTAAAATGAAACCTGTAAAACTCTACCCAAATATTCTGAGAACTTCTGTTCTAAACATTCACAAGTACTCAAGGAAAGGGGTTCATAGGAACTAGCAACATTTTAGAAAAAAATGCAAGAAATAACAAGTATCACTGCATAAAACCCATGCAACAGGTAAACTCTACTGATACGTATCAATGCTTGTTTTTTTGAACAATTACAGACATGTTGCAAGGCTTTCCAGACCCACAGTTATAGCAAAATAAGTTACAAGCTTTCTGTAAACACCATTCTACGAGAGATGTTCGGTCCTATTAGCTCCAATTGTTACACGGTCTCAACAAATAACATCTTGAGTTATTTGGGGAAGTTTTTATTCTTAATTATTACATTCAAAATATCAAAACCCTGGCATATAATTTGCCACTGGAATATGAAGAATAACATCTGAACTATGAAAAATCACACTGTAGTTCAGAACTAGAACACACACTTCTAACAACTGAGAGCAGGCACCAGGTACCAAAATATTTTAACAAAGCTCACTTCAGACAACATCAGAAACTAAAGGAATCACAGAATTACTGTATGTGCATCTAGTATTATCTGTTGACATTTCTATGCCTCTGTTTTTTGGTGGTTCACTATGAAACCTAGTCAAACACCTTGAGAAATGATAACCAGACGGGCTACGATATTGCTGGGAAAAGCTTTCATTTAAATGAAAATCATTAGAACAGTAATAATACATTAAACCATCTTACTTTCCACATAACGTGAAAATTCATTTGACATTTGTAAGTATTCGGGAAGCACGTGAATTCTCACCAAACTCTGAGTTCTGCAGACTTCCATTCCATTTTGCCTGGAATAGATTTTTTTTTTTTCTATTATATATATTTCACATGAAATAAGCTACAATCCACCAGTTGTTAAACAACAAGTATCCTGCCTTTACCTGGACAAAGGACACATTACCCTATTGTTTTGTTCTTTTTTCCTTGTCGCTAATGAGGTAAGCACAAGAAATCAAAAATAACAGTACAGCCGGTTGCCTTAAAACAGAGTTGCTCTATCAGTGAGCAAACCGCAGAGACAAGCGACAGCAGCTGATCTGTTCCACAACTTACCCTACTGCAACCACCTAATTTATCTAGTGTGGTCATTCGTAAGTACGCCACTGTGACCCACACTATGTATAATCATGCAAGATGACTCCTTCCAGTGAGTGAGTGTTTTTCATGACATCACCTTTGTGAGTACCTGGAGTGCAACTAAATTTATGTAATATTGGACACAGCTAGTAAGACCTGATTTTTTGGTACCAGCTCAGGAGTCCCAACACCTCACACCTTAGCCCTCACAGGCCAAATGCTGCTGTTATCATATGCTTGTAAGTGCAGGACACCTGACCAAACCGGGTATTTTGCTTATGGATAAGTGAGGGTTGACTACCATTTAACTTCTTATCAGCTTCAAAATTCCACCAGGCTTCTTGTTTTCCTTCCATCAACCTCACATGACAACACAGCCACATGCCAGTTAACTTCCTGTGTTTCGCAGTTGACTACTCTGTGGCTGATGATGACAAATACAAGTCTAACGTATGAGAACAAGCATGTGCAGTGAGACTTAACATTTAACGCGATCCTGGATGTTCTCTGCTCCTCTCTTCCCTTCACAATGTAAACAAAAAGCAGCAGCTACTTTTCCTGTAGATAACAGATCCTTCATGCTGAAGGACAAAGTACTGAAACAATCACCTCTTTTTCCCCAAGCCATTTTTCCCCTTACCATTCAAGTTGAATACATTAAATAACACCAACATTATTTTTTATTTGAAGATTAATAACCTTTTACTTCAAAGACAGATTTCTCTTGTTTCTAACAGCAGCATGCAAACAGTTCTCTGTCCATCTGAGATAGGGGAAGACGGCAGAAGATATAAAACCTGAATTTCTACTGCAAAAGTAATAATTTGCCATTAAACATCAGAAATAAAAGTGGAACAGGATGCGTGTGTTCATTGAACCATAGGTAACATTTAATGTGTGTTGTTTTTTTTGTTTTTTTTTTAAACAGGCCTTAACATACACAAACTGGATATATAAAATACATCAATCTTGTTATGTTTATGTAAGAAACACATCCCTGGACATTTCGTGGTTCTTAACAGGCTACAGTTTTATACAGAAGTGTACAATCTCAGGTGTGTATCATTAAAGTTTCTTCCGGTGTGTGGGAAAACATATTCCAGCTTTAAAATATGTGCTATCAGTCTGTCAAATAATCTCAAAAGCACAAAGCACGTTAAGGACAAACACTGAATAAGAAAGTCTTTGTCCTCACTACAAAGCAGACTACAGCAACACTGGCAAAGACTCCTATAGACTGCTTAGCTCAAGCAAAAGAAGTCATCCTACAAATTAGCTTTGAGGCCGCTAAAGGTTAGCAACTGCTAAGTTGTATTAACTGATGTTGCACAGTAGCAGGGAAATCAATTTGAGTTAAAAACACTACCACACTGAAGTTAAGGATCTGTATATAAGACTTTCAAAAGACTGTAAATTCTTCACTGAAGCAAGTCAAAGACTCTTGAGGGCCCAGAAATCACAGTAGTGGAATTAAACCTGAGATACCAACGCTATTATATCTTAATTGGTGGGTTTTTTTAGACATCTTCTGAAGTATGAATTATACCCTTTTATGCAAAATACACATGTATATATGCATGTTATAGCTTTCTGCATATCAGAGACCTCAGTGACTTCAACACTCTTATAAGTATCTGCAACATCAGGACCTTTGCTGCAGTTTCCACAGGAATGCAAGGCTTCTTCAAAGTCTGTGCTGAAGACAGAGATTAGAAAAGCAGGATGAATCATTCATAAAGACATAGGAGCTGTAGTTCAATTACAAGCTTAGAGTCATAAGACTTAAAAGTTGTCGTTCAGCTATCTGCACTGCCATATTTCCTCTTTGACTTTACAAAAAAAACCTGTGGCAGAATCTACACAAGCATTCCCATGCTTTTGTTAAAGGTCCGTAGGATACCTTTCAAAGTAGACAACAGGTGCTCTCACAAAT
Source organism: Ibidorhyncha struthersii (assembly GCA_013398815.1). Taxonomy (NCBI): domain Eukaryota; kingdom Metazoa; phylum Chordata; class Aves; order Charadriiformes; family Charadriidae; genus Ibidorhyncha; species Ibidorhyncha struthersii. The sequence continues at coordinate 69,047 of VZSZ01002578.1, read as the reverse complement.
CCAGGACACGGTATTCTTGAAGAATGACCAACCTACTCAACTCACCTTAAGAAAAATATAAAGAATTAAAGTGAGTGAAGAGGTTGGTATATGTATTCTAATTCTCAGAGCTCAACACAGCAATTTATTTAATCGAGTGATCAAAGTAAAGACACATAAAATGTGCCCATCAACTTTTAAAGGTTTTATAAACCTACAAGTAGTTGAACAAAAGTAATGAAAATCATAGATAATCATTTGTGTGGAGGATCACTAAGTTAAATGCATATCACCTGCACTTGAGAAACACATCGATTATAAAAGACTGTAAATCTGAAAGATGTAATCTAAATTAGAAGAAATTTAATCCATAATCTTTGGAGGGTGATGTTGATCAAACAAGATAGAGGAGAAGAAGCAGATCCATAATGAATTTCCTTGTTAGCTCTTACAGCTTGCCAAATCTGCTCATAAAGCCAGGTTTAAGCAGTTTGTATAAATAACTGTAATTACTGCCTGCAAACATACCTTCAATAAAACTGTGTACCTAGCTGATTTATGAACTCAACCCACCATATCTATAGCATTTTTTAAATCACCAAAACACTCCTGGGTAACCTACACCAGAACCACCCGATACCTTTCATGGTTTGGACTAAGTTTATGCCTTCCCATTCCCTCCTTTCCATTTTTCCTACAACGCACAACATCTACCGAGAAGCTTACAGATTCCAGCAAGAGCTTCCCCTGCTTCAATTCTCCAAGGAAGAGGCATGATGATGATAACACTGTCCTTGCTCAAAACAGAGGACAAACCTACTACAAACTGTCAGACGTTCAAGTATTAGCGAGATGGGGGAAAACTACTACTGTGGCAGACCGTCCTACAAGCTCATGCGTGTTCATAAAAAATAATTTTATCTGGTACAAGAATCAAGACAACGTAATTTAAGCCTAACCTATTTTGCAGAGTTTTAAACTACCTTTTCTGCCAAAGAAGTAAATCCCATTTATTAATGATGAAACGTGAACATTCATGAACAACAGCACCAACTATTCTGTTTTTAGAAAGTCCATCTACTTCAGATCCTACAACTGCTCCCTCTAGTCATTGTGTCCACAAGGAGTGTTCTCCAAAAACCAAGACAAAACTCTCAAACAACTAATTATAATAACATCCTCCACCGTAAGGGTACTGTCCAACGGACATGCCAAAATTATGGAGCAAAGTTTTTTCTTGCTCAAAACAACAGTGTACCTATAAATTACTCAGAATAACAAGAACAATAAAACACGCAATCGTTGCCTGAAAACTTAATTTGCTGGCAGAGCTTTAAACTGGCTTCCTCGAATTACTTAACCCTCTATATAGCACATTTCAAGAAACGTTACTTCGACCCTCACATCCAAGAACGTCTTCCGTGCTGATACACAGCAACTACCTCAGAGCGTATGTACTAACGACGCCCAAATTAGCCACCCAGCGTGGGCACCCCGCCCCTAAGTAAACTACTGGCAGGGGACGCGAGTTGCGCGGAGTTGCAGGCGGCGCCCCACGGGGCCGGGGCAGCGAAGGCCGCACCTGCGGGCGCGGGGCCGGCGCCGGCAGCGGCGGGGCCGAGTGCGCCCTGCCGCATCCTCCGGCGGGGCTCTGCGGCACCACCCGCCGCCGCCGCGGCCTGTCCCGGCCGCCGGGGGAAGGGAAGAGCGGGACGCGCTCCCCCACGGC
>VZSZ01002578.1:16470-66797 GCA_013398815.1 Ibidorhyncha struthersii | reverse complement strand
GGCCGCGCCCGGCGGAGGGGCGGTTGGTGGCGGTTGAGGAGGGCCCTGTGCATGCCGGGCTGGGGTGCCGGCGGGGTGGGCTTCCCCGAGCCTTCGTTAGGGTTGGGGAAGTTTAATTGTACAGCTTCTGGAGTCCCACGCGGGTGAGCCGTGGAAAGGAAGAACCGGAGGCGGTTCGGGGTGGGATCCGCAGGCCTGGCGGCACGGAGAGCGCGGGCATTTCGCGGGAGCCCCAGAGTTCAGGGGCTGAAGAGGAATTGCAGGAGACAAACCCCAAAGCGGTTAGCCTGCAGATGCCTGCTAGTTTTTAAGTGGATCCAGGTAGGCTCCCCTTCCATCTCTTGGATGGCAGGGGCTAGCTGTCACCTGTGTTGGATGTCAGCGAATACGCACGGGATCGCCATGAACATGTAAAAGCACTGTGAATTGCCAGTGGTTGTGTCCTGCCATTAAACAGAGGCGGTTTTTGTGAGCCAGAGATACTGCCACATGGAGATTTTTACATGACATATAAGCCGAGGATAATGAACCAGTCTGTGGGACCTCACGGGGGAAAGATCAGTACACAAGACACCACAACAAAAACTGGTTTGGAAGACAGATGTGTTCATGCACCTACTATAGGATGTTATCCCTAGATATTCCTCTGAGATCAGATGCTGTGTGAAGCAAAAGGCCTAACACCGTCACAAATATGGAAGACTTTCCACAAAAGGAGGAAAAAAGACAATGTTTCTTTCTCAATGTCTACTCAAGGTAGAAAAAACATCCAATAAAAGATTAAAAAGGACCTACCAGGAAAAATTTTCATTCGAAGAAATTTCCGCCAAAAGAAAACAGCAAAATACCTCCAAAGTGCAGAACACAAGATGAGATGAAAGATACGTGGCAAAAGCTTGTCTTGATAATTTTTACTTCTCTTCAATAAGTTGCTGGGGTCACCTTTCCAACAGAAGATTTCAGATTTCTTAGTGATAGTACAGTAGGAAGCCAGGTTTCACTGTCTAGTTGTACACCAGTCATTTTGTAAAATGCCTTAAACTTATTAATTTCAAAATATGGTGGAATGAAAAAAGATTTCACATGAATTGCTGATTATGCAAATTACCCAAGTCAAAGATGCCAGTAGGATGCCACCTTCGGTGTTCTAGAACATGAGCTTTTTTCCTTTTATTGTTCTGAAGATACAGCATAGCAGAAAGATGTTCGTGGTACAGGCAAAACCTTTCGTCTGCTGAACTGTGACCTGAAGCGTGTGGTGTGTAATGGCAGCACTGGCAACCGAGAACAACAAACGGGTGAAAGAGTTGCACTCAGAATCATAGAACCATGGAACAGTCTATGCTGGAAGGGACCTTAAAGATCATCTGGTCCAACTGCGTTTGAAATGCAACCTAGATGGGATTATCTAGTACCCTGTCCAATCGCATCCTGAAAACCTCCAGTGATGGGGACTCCACTGTGTCCCTGGCGAGGTTGTTCCAGTGATTGATTGTTCTCACTGTAAAAAAAATCCTTTCTTATATAAAGATGAAACCTCTCCCAGTGCAACTTGGACCCACTGCCCCATGTCCTCTCCATGTGGCTCCTGGTGACAGGAGAGCCTCCATCTTCTTTGTAGCCACCTTTTAGGTACTGGAATATGGTGGTGAGGTCCCCCTGAGCCTCCTTGTCTGCAGTGGGAAAAGACCTCCTTCAGACTTTCCTCATGGGGCAGGTTCTCCAGCCCTTCGATCATCTTCGTGGCCCTCCTTTGGACTCTGTCCAGTCTGTCTGCATCTTTCTTGAATTGTGGAGACCAGAACTGGACACAGTACTCCAGGTATGGCCTGACAAGTAATGATGCTACACCTGGAGTACTGTGTCTACTCACCGATGCTAAATGAAGTTGCTCGTACGACCCAGACGTTTCAGACTGAAATGTTGCTGTACCTTGGAATGTACCTTCTACCTTGGAACGAGGGGGAAGGGTCAGTGCTGAGACACCACAATACACAGTGTACACTGAAGGATGCTCCTGTCTGCTGGAGTGAAGATCATGAAGCACTGACAATGCTTAAGATAGCTTGCCAAGTGCAAACTGCTGAGCAGTATTTTGACTTTAAGCACATTATCTGGTTACTGAACTCACTGACAGACACCAAACACTCAAAGTTGAACCAGGAGAGCAGGAGCAACAGTTATGCAGGAGGCACAAGGCTCATATGGGAATAAAAGGGAAGAATCCCTCTGCTGGGCATATGGCAAGACTTTGCTGGGTATTCAAAGGGTTGCACTCAGAAATGCCAGAAAGAGGGAAGAGATTTATTTAGGTTTTTAACTGTGATCATCATTAAAATGTTGATGGTAGTACACCAACAGAATCGTAGAATTGTAATTTAGGTTGGAAGGAATGTCCAGACGTCATCTAGACCAAGCCCCTGCTCCAAGACATCAGCTTTGATACCAGGTTCTTCAGGGTCACGTGCAGTGAAGTGTCAAACACCTTCAGGGACAGCACAGTGTTTCTGCAACTTCTCTGGGCTACCTGTTGCAGTGTTTATCTTGTGATAAACAAATTGCTAATAAGTAATCAGAATTTCCCACGTTCCTACTTTTTTCTGTTGCTTCTTATCCGACAACCATGCACCTTTGAGAAAAGTCTAGCTCCATCTTCTGCATATCATCCCGTTATGTAGTTGTATTCAGCCACAAAGTTTCCCCTTGGCCTTTTCTGCTCTAACCTGAGCTCCCAGCCTGTCCTTGTACATCATGTTCTCCAGGCCGGTAACCATCTTGGTCACCCTTGCATAGACTCTGCTGCAAGGGCACCTCGCTGTTTCACTTGCAGCATAGTAGTAGGTTATGGTGTGGTACTGTCCGCCTCCTGCCTGCTCTGCAATGATGGCTGTACTTCATGTGTTTAAATAATCAAACGCAACCCCGAAAAGTTTCAGCATAACAGTTATGCCAGTCCTAGGTGCTTTCATGGCCCTTGTTATTACAGTTCTGTGCATCTCACAATTTTAAAATTTTAACTGTAGTATTAACAGCTACATATTGAGAATTCTTAGGTGGCTAATGATGTTACCACAGTTCACCGAGGCCAAAAGAATTAAAGTGAGTTTACTATTTGATACAAGCCTGTGGCAGAGCAGTTTTTGAGCAGAACAGAAATCACTTAATTCACAAGTTAGCAGCCTAAGACCAATCTTCTTGTCTCTGCAGAACTTTGGTTCTGGTTATTTGGTTATACTTCTGGTTATTTACCAGAACATCTCTAATGTGAGTCAGTTATGTGTACGTGTTTGTAAATTCCATATGTATAGACAAATACATGATCTAGCATATATATTGAAAAGTTTACTATTGGCAGACTTGTAAATGCCCCAGCATGGGACAATCATTAGGAACCATAAATGCATTTAGAGTCTTGATTTCTTACTAAGTCTCATGTATTCTGTAAATCATTATTTCATTTATTACTTATATTATTTACTTTAAGGTTTTAAAAGAGAAATAGTTCACTATTACCTGTGCGCAGGGAGGCTTTGAACCAGAAAGCTTTCTGAGAAGAGGAAAATGACCATTGTTTAATAAATCAATAGCCAAGAGAATGAAAAAATGGAATACTTATCATTTTTAAATGCATGTGGTTTTGCCTACTTCAAATATATGTTTAAAACTCGGAGTTAAGACAGTTGCTGGAAATCTATCTCAGCTTCTTGATCACTCTAACTGCCTTTTTGCGTCAGTATTTTCATAAAGTGGTAAAGGCTCTTCAGGGCAGGGTCTTCGATTGTGTGGCATCTATCATCATTCAGTTCTGCCTCTCCATTATCATTTAATCCTGTTTTATGTTTTTTAAAGAAAATTCTTAAAATTTATATGAAAGGTTTTTTAATGTAAAATTGAGACTTTGGCATAGGATGCTTAGGAACTTTTCAAGATGCCTGTAGCAAATGTGCCTGCATTTTGAAAATAATGTTTCCTTTTCTATTTAGAAATCCTGAAAGGTCACAGAATAAACTTGCTTTTGGTCCAGGTTTTGCTAGTCAGGCATCTCAGACAGGTGTTATTTTGCTATATGAAAAAAAGCTTTTCATTTCAGGAAAGAAGTATTTTTGCATTCAATACTACATACTGGCAAAATAACATTTGTCACTTAAATATCATGATAAGATACATTTATGATAATCAGTAAATATAACACCATTCAAATAAACTTTCCATATCATCCTTTCCATGTTTCTTTTTTGCATCTTTTTGCATTTATAACAAGTGGCAGAGATCCAGAACCTATGATTTATGGATCTTGTGGACTCTTGGTTTAACTAGGAATGAGCTGGCATGGAAACTGTTTTGCATTTGTTGCATGTATCTGCTACAGGTGCAGAACCTATCTGTAACTAGTTCTGCCTGATGTCTCCAGAGGGCATTTTATAATAATTTATACTTTTGCTACCGTTCTACTTCTGCTGTAAATGTTCAAGGTTAAGTTGTCCCTCCATCCTAATGCTGTTNATTCACTATCCTTCTTGGAGCCAAATTATAAAATCAGTTATAACGGAGTAAATCCGTGGAAGCAATACGAAAATCAGTTGAATATAAAACAAAAGAAATGAGTTTCAGTAAGCCTCACATAATGTTACATGATACAAAATTTACATTACTTTTATACTAGGTATTTTCTCACCTCATCTGTCAAACTGCCTTGCATTTCCATTTTAATTGTGGAACTTTTTTCATCAGTGATGAACCAGCTCAGTATCTGTCTTTAAATTTTCAGCAAATTGCAAATCGGTCCAAGACACCTAGAGGCTTAAGAAAAAAAAATATCACTGACAAAACCTGAGCAACAGCAACACAGAAAGGATCTTGTTATCTTTATGTGAAGAGCTGAAGGCAGCAAGGAAGACTAAATCAAATAAATTCTTACACTGTCAGACTGAAGGAGCAGAACAAACACGAAATAGAGGGAGCTAAACCAGCTACAGTTACCAATTTTAATAATTCTAATAGTGCTGCCTTCATATCTTCAATCCATGTCAGTAGGATGTAACAAAATGTTGTCTTGCTTTGGGAAAGAACAAAATTGGAGATTCTGTTTTCCCCGAGAGGATGTTTGTTTTAAAATACTACTTTGGACAATGAAGCCCCATGCAATTCAGTTATACACCAAAATCAATGAGTTTAAAAACACCAACAAAAAGTAAAAATAATCATGTGAAGTATTGCTATACTATAAAACCAAACTGGAATGCAATAGGTACTGGAAACAAAACACTACTCATATTTAAAAAAATTACGGTTGTCTACATAACTACAAAACGGAAAAGTCTATTTCTACAAGTTTTAATATTCACAGCATTCAGTGTTTGTCAATTAATTGTGCTCCCAGCTGTTACATTTCTTTCAGACCTTCCTTCAAGGTCTTCTCTTTAGTAAATGTCAACTCTCTGCAGCTCTGCAGGATTTATGGACAGCTAAATCTCTACTCCTCCTTTTGTAGTCCAATCCTTAACAAACTGTGGGTCCCACAGCACCGGCTTCATACCAGCTCTGTGCCACCCTCACCTGTCTTCCACCCAGCTTTTCTTTTAGAATAAAATACCAGAAATATCTTCTCCAATTAAATCAGCAAAATTATGTATATATTGTATCTTGGATTTTGCTAGAGTTACATCTTCTAGCCAATAACAGGTCTGGCTGAAAAGGCGTTTTCTCCAATTCACTTTGCAACAGATGAGGCAAAGAAAATCCAAGCAAATCCTAGAGTACTTAAATTGAATTGTTTTGGAAACAAACAACACTTTGGTGACTTCTGATACAAATATCAGTCATGCCTTCATTTAAGCTATTAATTGTTGGTTGTGGATAAACAAAAGGAGAAAATTAAAAATACAATGCTTACTGAGCTTTCATGATGACCCTTCAGTGAGAACCATCTAGTAATTGTTCACAGTATCTCTTCAGTTATGTTAACCTTTAAGTTAAATATCACTTGCATATACATTTAAAAATCACCTGCCTTTTAATTTCTAGTTAGCTTCTGAGATACTCTTTCTCATTCCCTTAATGTATCTAAATTCAATGCAAGATTTTTATTTGTAGTTGGAGAAAAAAAAACTTCTGATCTTCTCCTAAAACCAGAGAGTATCCAATAAAATATTTCCATGATCTGTGGTGCAAAATCAATGGCAAAGCACACCAGCACTTTGAAAGGACACAATTTTTGAGTGTTCTCAGTGGGTTTGTTTTAACAAATTCCGTGCTATTGATCTTTCAAATAAATAAATACAGCTGCTTTAACTACTCCTTGAAACTGAAAGAAAATGCACCCATGGATTAATTACAAATTTTGTGTTGTTTCAGAGCTTCTGAAAAGGTCATGGATGGACAAACAAGGCCCAAGCGTAAACTCAAGTATCCAGTTGTGATTGCTGGTATCAGACTCACTGGATCTGATTTCCTTTTGCAGTTTCTGTTGCAATAGTGACCGAAAGCTTCAAGAGGGATTAGGGGGTCTTTGTTCTGAGAGCTATACAGAAGTAGATGAAGAAAAAAGGTCCCAGATGATAAGTGACAAAATACTTAGTGTCTTGTATAGCAGCATATCCTTCAAAAGCCAGAAATTACTTAAAATCTCCTATTTCTCTGATATCTCTTCATGTCTGCCCCAGCCATCAGCTCAGGCTCATAGCAAAAAGGTTTCTTACTTGCCTCAGACCTGCTTCTGAAACCCTTTTTCTTTCAGTCATTTTAGCTAGTCAGATCTGGCTGCTGTTAAAACCTAGATGTCATCGCTTTGTATACTGATTTCACTCCAAGCAGCAGTTTGAACGTTAAGAGATTTTCCCTGTATAGCATCTCTTATCCATACAGGAGATAATTCCACACATTCTTAGCCTCTCAACTGCTACCACACCCTGTTTCTGGTATTGGGAATGGCAGCTACTCTGAGATCAACTCAGCATGAGCTGAAGAGATCATTTTCCCAGCTCATTGCTTCCAATGTCTTCTTTCTATGTCCTTCCTCCAGCTTCTTCCCCAGTATTGTGTTGAACAGCAATCTGTTCCTGTTCAACTCATTATTTCTCACTGAGAGATTGTTTCCATCACTAATCAGCAGATAATTTCAGTGGGTTTTGTCTGCTTGTATAATTCGCAAACATATTCTCCTATTCCTTGAGGAATTTCCCATAAATGGAAAAAAATGGGTTCATTGCTCTTTTTCAGAACTAGGAAGGGTCAGCTTCCTTCCACAATGCAAACTGAAACCAGGGTTTCCCTCAATAATACTGCATGAAGAACATCACTTGTGGGCTTCAGACAAAGAACCAGGATAAAGACTGATCAGTCTACAAACATGAGTTACCTGCAGCTTGCAGTATCCTTATCTGGTTTTAACTTATCTAAATCTGGAAGAACTGGTAGCCAAACACAGTATTTGTGAAAGTAAATAATGTTGTGAAGAGCGTTAAGACTGAACAGGAATATATACTTCATATAGCAGACACGATAGGTTGTCCACAAAAACGGGCAGCGATAATACCTATTTTTAGTGCGTTGTTAGAAATAATACATAAAGTCCATAGTACATAGAGGCTGAAGTCACCGGGATCTAATTTCTTGGACTACAAAGGCATGGAGTCATAGTCCATGATGTTAGTGAAAATAACTATATAACCAAAATTACAGGTATAAGATGCAACAAGCCAACAGACAAAACCAGATTGAATCAAACAGCTGACAGAAGAGAGATAAAACATGTTGCTTGAATTTCTTTTGTATACTGTATGCACAGCTGTAAGGATGATAGGACAGTCAGCTGTGGCTTGCCATTTATCAATCTTTTGGTAAAAAGAAAGATTTTTGTAGCCCCAAATTAACTTTCTATGAAACGAATCTAAAGGAGTCCATGTCCTGTACAGATTTCAGGGAAATTTATTAAAACTCCTTTTTAAAGGCTGCTAATACTGAAAAGAAAGGAAAGAGAGAGAGATTTGCTTTACATCTTTGAGTCAGAAGGTTGTTGGCAAGAGGGAAGCAGGGGAAGAGTCAAGGAAGAAGCTCTTTAGAAAAGTGGGAATCTTAGGGAATTTTTCTGCTCTCATAAGTTTCCTATTTAAAAAAAAAAAGCAACAATCCTTTTTTGTGAATTCTGTCAATATCACAAGACAGACTATTTTCTCTTGAAGTTGAAGATGGACTTTTGTTTGGGGATTATATGCTTTTTTCTAGCCTCTTGATGTTTTTTGGCTTTCTACAAATTCCATTTAAAACAAGAGACATGAGCGGAGAGTTTTCACTCCATAACAGAGGTGGTTGAAAATAATTTCACAGACCTCTGGTGCAGTATGGCAACACAGATTAAAATGATCTGCCCACTAGCAGTTTTGGTTAGGATTCGGACTGGCTCATTCTGTCCTGCCCAGATCATTGGACTACCCCTTGTTTCTATGAAATTTATGGATTATTATCCACATTGCTATCAAATATTAGTCTTCCAGAAAGCATGTGACATCTCAAGTCGCATCCAGTTTGCTTTCTTCAAAGAGACAAGTTAATTAATATTAAAAAAGGGGGGGGGGGGAAGGGGCCCTGCAAATTTTTATGACATTTTCAAGAAAATAAAGGTAACATAACTTTAAGGCCAAAGACATTTCTTCTGGAAGATAAGAATTGTTGTCTTACACTGGTTTTCCCTTTGTACTAGTAATGGGCAACATGGTCTCTATCAGAAGAGAGAACTGGTGTTATTAGAAGATTGTCCTTCGAGGACTGGGCTTGAGATGGAAGCATCACTGATTGATAGGAAGGAGAAATGTATCCTTGGGCCCTCTCTGAACAATGAACAATTTGGGTGCGGTGGTACATAAAAGATGGAGTTCAGAATGGGCCTGTGGCCTTAGGCTTCATTTCAACAAAGCATTCAGCAGATGCCTCAACCTCACTAGGGTCTCTGAAATGTCAATGAAAACATTTATTTTTCCCTCAGTGCTACCAGAGAGAATGAACTATGGAAAGAGAGAAAAATAACTTGTGAGGTGAATGGGGTTCATGTGGGTGATTTGAAATACCATTTCTCCTCAGTCGTCCTGGTCAGCTCCTTGCCTTCTTACAGCAAGGAGCCTTTGTGCTCATGTCTTCGCTCCCTTGCAGTGGATACAGCATGAAAGGATTTTGGCAGAGAGCTCAGGCAGGAACACAATTGAGGATGGAGAGAAACAGGGCCTGTAGTGTGACCTGCCTGTAAGGGGACTTGTGGAAAGCTGACTTTAATTCAGTTACCTTTGTTCAGTATATGTGTGTATATATATATGCATATAAATGTCTGATGTACTGTGACTGGGATTCCTGTTCCCCCTATGAACTTTGGAAACTTTGCCTTTGTTGCATGCTGTGGCATGTACTTCAAAAAGAAGAAATCAGCTAAAGCGCCCTGTATCACCAGCAGTGTTTCTGGGGTCAGGAGAGTTACAATAATTATGAATGCCGCAGAGTGCTGACATCTCTTATTATTCACTTACCCACTTCACCCTCCCTATTGATCAGAGCATGACTAAAAGTCTAGATAGACTTAGGGGAAATACAAATTCTCAGTATCGGAGAAGAGACTAGATGAGATATGTTATCAGCTATGCAAAGCTCCTGAGGCACAAGCCTGAGACACAGGCCCTTGGACACAAGGCTGACTCAAGAATGTGAAGATGGTGGACTGAAAATTCATACATACCCAGAAGCAAGTTAAGCGAACTTACATGTGCTGACAAGGTAGTATCAGCATGACACACCTGGCCTCATTCATTCTCTACTTTTGACAAGTAAATTTGGGGATGGAGCTGGAAGTTGGCTACAGCAGTAAAAGCATAGGACCAAAACTGAACAGTAATGAACACTAAGAAAATCTGTGGGCAATCCAGTAACAAATCCCAATTTGCCTTAGTCCTAGTCTTGCATCTTGTCCAGAAAATCATCTGTCTGACAACTTATTCCAGGCTTATTTACTTTGCTGGAAAATATGGAGCATCCTAAGGCAGAAATTGGTCTCCAACATTGTACTGCTGATCTCTGAAGCATGAGGGTTTTCAGAATGCTAGACAACACATTTTTGGGGTGATCTCCATACAACACAGAGAGAAGTTTCAACACTTGATTACCATTCTCCATATGGTATCAATTACAAAGTGCGTCTGGCCCAAGCAGACTTCTGAAAGCCAGTTAGTAAAGTGACATTTTCTCCTGTGCTTCAGAAAGTCCATATTCCACCACAGAGTGAAGAGCCTGGAGTTTCTTCCCTTGCTGAGGGGATAAATTTGGGGAACGCTCCAGGATGCAAAGAGCAGGTTTGCTGAGATAACAAGTGGAAACTTTGTGGTTAGATACTATCAAGATACAGCATGGTAATTCTGAATGTTTTCTTTCAATCTTTCTGCTTATGAGATGGAGTTAGAAGAGAGTAAAAAAATCTAGGCAAAACATGATCTTTTGGGCAGCTAACAAATCCCAAGTCCTGGTACACATCAAGAAAATACTTGCTTTTCACAGCCTAGCCCATTCCCAGTACATTGTAGGCACTGGTACTTCCAGAAAGAGAAGACGCTCCTTAAATCCAAGACAAAATTTCACCTGTGTTTGCATTCAGAACGTGTATAACTGAGACGCAAGAACCATGAACGAAATCTCCTGTAACAGTGTTTTACATATATAGCTACACATGCTAGCTAAGAAACTTAGCTAACTAAAATGACCATTTCTTTCTAGTATTACAAGTTGTAAACTTTCAACTCTAACTTGATGAAATGAGGTCTTCATCAAATACCTTCTAATAAATAGGTCTTTCATTTGTAACTGCCTCTCCCACATCAAACCCACTAGAAGAGAAAAAACAGCAATTATTTATAATAACTTTATTGGGTATAATTTCCATCTGTCTTTGAAAGCTCCGCCTGCTGTTTTCAGGCTGTGCATGTTAAACAGAAGTGCTTACACTTGACCTTGCTCTTGATCCACTCTTTGTGCGCAGCAGTGCCTTTCTTTTTCTGAAAGATAGGTACAATTTGTGTCCACACAAATTATACTGTACTTGCTATTAACATTCTTTTATCTGGTAAATTACTTACACTGATTATGTTGAAGACTGTTCTATGAGCTGTTGATAATGCAGGTCTATGATTTGGATGTAATATGTCATTCTTAATTTAGGACAAGACTGAAAGGGGATGACAGCTTGCTATAACACATGCAAAAAATCAGGTCCTGGCCACATGCAGTCAGGAAAGAATCCATGGTAGTATTTGCAGCAGGAAGCGTGACCAGCTTTGGCATCCTGGCTGAATTCCAACTTCAGTAATTATTCTGTCTAAATCTTCCTGCATTTCCAAATGGGTGATTGTGGTATTTTCACTTATTTCGTGCCTCAGATTCATGGAGCACATTAGCATATATAACCTCCATCTTATATTGCATTGGAGAAGTAATAAGCAAGAAAAATTATCCATACTTCCTTCTCTTAACAAATAGTTAAGACTGAGATAGGCTCATGATTTAGCTTGTCCAGTCAGCCACAAGACCAGAAATGCTACACTACTGATTGACCAAAAGATAGGGAGTCTTGAAATCACGGTCTGGAGTAAGTGTGCTGTACATTCAGGGTAAAAGGGGCCTATTAGCAGATTAGAATACTGCAGGGCTGCACCCTCTCAAAGAAGGGAGAGAAGACGAGAGGGATCTAGCCTTCTATTCATGCAATCCCAGCTCTTAACAACAGGTTCCAAGAAACTAGTGATTTGACATTGAATAAATCTCACAGCACATTTATGGTGGTAGTATCGCATCTCTTTTTCATGCAAGGACCCAAAGGAAAGTATAGATAACAAGAATATGTAGTAAAAAAATGACAAAAAGTAGGAAGAACCCAAACATAGTGGGTAAATTGCTCTGCCCTGGTGCCTGTTTCTGTACAGCGCTGAGGTCTTCCTTGAAGGTGCTCAACACTCTCACTGATTTAAGAAAAGAAATGAAGAATGCTGCTCCTGCAAAATCTAGCTATTCTGAGCACCCATCACTGGAAAAACCTCCTGCATTTCATTTGCTCAAAGATTACAGTTTCTCCTTGTCACTAGGAAAACCTTTAAAATGTTGAAGGCAGATTTCTTCCATGAAGTGTAAACATCTCACACTTTTGTAAGCTAAGGTTTTATTTTTCTAAGATTAGATTTTTTCAAATTAATGCAAAAAAATACCATAAGTAGCCAAAAAAAGGTTTTTATAAACTGCCTATTTCTGAATAATTTTTTATTATGATAATAATAATAAATGCATACTTATAGCCTCCCTCAGTGTTAAGCTCATTCTTATAAAGCCATACAACAACAACAACAAAAATTGCTATACATGACAAAAAAAAACCTTGTTCTTTATAATGCCATTCAGCAAAGAGGCACAGCCCCAAAGCGCCGGTCTCGTCATGTTGCTGTGCAGATCTGGCCATCCGTGGTTATCCAGTGACGGGGTCCCAGGAGGCAGGAAACAGCTTTGTGGTGCTGAATTTTGTACTCTTATTATTTTTAGAGTTTAAGTATACTGCAGGCATTTGCTTATATTCTTCTTATATTTTCCCTGTGAATGGACTTGTTTAAAGCTAAATATCCGTTTGCTACGGAAAGATTTTTAAAAATATGTTATGCAAGATAAAGTAGAGATAACATTCACAAGCCTGTGTGAACCATACACTTCTTGTATCCCTGCACACAGTATACAGAGACCACTACTGCATACAGATTCCCAGTTCCCTGTATGGCCAGTACAAAAAGCAAGGGCAAGAAGGAAGAAGCTGGAAGAAAAGTTTGGCTCCTCTTGCCAGAACAGTTCTGCCTCTGCAAATGGAGATACTACCTTAGTCCCCTTCTGGAGCAAGGAAAATAGTGACAGTTTGTGGTTCTAAGCTAGGCTCATCAAAAGCATACAGACAAAATTGTTTTGATGGAAAACTGGGTTTCAATTAAATACGTATTTTGAAAAGTCTTTCCCATAGACAAAAGGAAAGAGATGATGCATTTTTCTAAGAGCTTTGAGAAAACTAAAAGAAAAATCGATCCACATTCAGCCACATTATCAAAGTTTCTGACTAAGAGAAAAAAATCTGAGCAAGGCAATTCTAGGTTCACTAAGATGCTTCTGAGATAGCACGGCTGTTCCTCTGTCCCACACTGAGGTTTTATTGCAAAGCCACAGTGTAATGTAGCAGATCTTTTAAATGGCATTAAAAAACCCTACTCTTCAAAATAAAAATATGGACAGTCTAGATAAGAACAAAATAATTTTGTCACTTTCATCAAATAAGCTTCCAAGAGTATGTGACACAGGAATAAGTTTATTTTTGTGTGATGTTGCTGAAATCCTCATTGGGTTTTCTCTATTAATTGTGATTGCATAGTTAAGCATACAGTCTTAGCAATAACAAAATCTTGTTTAAAACATGTGCCCTAAATATAGTTTTAAATTATAAAAACAAATAGTTCAGCTCAGGCCAAAGAATGTATGGCAGGTGATCAATGGATGGTGGAGGTTAAATGAAATACTCCTGTGCTTGGTGTGACATACAGCTAAAGTAGCTGTGCCATCATATATTTCGTGTAAGAAAAAGCAGATGAGGCACTTTGGATCATCACATCTGCAGTGAAACATTAGTCTTGAAAGAACACATTCTGAGCTCAAGAACTACCTTTGCAGCTTATTAACTTCCATAGGTACTTTTCCCTTGTCATTCTTGTGAAGGATATTAATTGATTTAAACTGCTGCTTAAAACCACAAATACTTCGTAAAGGATATATAGATATGTATTTTTATGAACATCCTCTTTGAACCATAACATCTTCTGGGGCTTTGAAACATCCCAGTACTATTATCAGATGTTATATTCAATCAGCCACCACATTGTTTATCTCAGTCAGTGATTATTTATTTTTGATTCAGAGAGTTTGTGCAAAGATGGATTAAATTTTAATATTAACAGTGTAAATGAGTAGCTAAGAACAATAAAAATTTCCTTTGTGTCATAACTCAAAAATATTTCCACAGGCATTCATTATTTTCAATAGTAAAAGGGTTTGGTGTGTAGCTTTTTCAGTGTTTCATGAAACTAGATAACATTTACTTATTCCAGATGTTGCCTGCTATTAAAAATCAGAAACAAAGCAACATTATGAGATTATTATTTTATTTCTGCAACATCTTGCACTGGATATTATGCTTTCGTCTCTTTGTTTCAAATAATGTAATTAGTTCTCTGATATCAGATCATGATGTAAGCCAAAACTATGTAACTGTGTAGTATTTTTATTATTACTACTGTCGTAATTTAATGTTAGTGCATGACTGAGAATCTGACTCAATATAAAGCCATATGCGAAAGGCAATAAGCTGCATACAAACAGGAGAAAACCTATTAACGTTACAAAGCTTTTCGAGGTGTGCCTTCTTTAAATGACACAGTTGTTGAACACGTTCTTTGGTGCTGCAACACATCTAGTCTTTTTTTGCCATATGGCCACTCCTCCGGGTATCCAGCGTCACAGATCCAACAGTTCTCAGAGCTGCAAAGCTTCAGCCTAGTGGAAGAGTGAGATTGCACAGGATTTGGAAACTGTAGAACACATCCCTCCTGTCACAACTGGCTCAGCTCTCCCAGGTAGTTCAGTTCATGGTACTTAGCATTGCTGTAAAAGTTTGCCAGAAGTGGTAACCAAGAAATGCCATGAGTATATGTGCGGTATCTTAATTCTGGTGAGGAATTTTCAGAACCTCTTTAGGCACTTTTTCAGTTTCCTATGGTTTTCATCCCCAATCCTTTGGTTGCAATCATGTATTATATTCACTGCTTTGAAAATGAATTAGGAGAAAAGAAATTCCTTAAAAACTGTACAGTGTAATAAAAGGATCCTACCCTTTACAAGTATGAAACACTTAAAGTGAACTTTCACAGGTAATGTTGGCTTTTGCTACTATTCTCAACCTAATGCAGTCTAAAATAGCAACAGTTCCTTGATTTCTTCTCTTTGTAATCTGCTCTTCTGCCCAATTGCTCTTCCCATTAAGGACATTTTTCTAATAGCAAGTCTAAATGTTTCCTCTCTTAGTTTCAGGCCATTGCTCCTTATTCTACCAGAAAGTATTTATATTCTGTGATCATTTCCCCCTTGAGTCTCTGTGTTTTCTAGGCTGTATAAATATCAGAAGCGACCACACTGCAGGGTGTCACTGCATGTGCTGCAGTACACCAGCCCTCGAGATGGTTAGTATCATGCAGGGTGTAACACATGCTCCAAGGCAAGCACTACAGGTGTTCCTTGGCTTTTCAGGCTCTTGCTTTCACTGAGTCCTCATAAATGCTTGCACTTGGAGGAGCAGGATTTTTTCATGTTTGGCAGAAAAAAAAAAAAAAATTCCCGTTCAAAATTGTACAAAGAAAACCAAACAAACAAATGAAAAAAAAACCAAAGCTCGGCATTTCTCTGTTAGTCTAGTTTAGCAAGACAAAAATAGCATCATCATTTGACCTCCAAACACACACAGTCTTAATGCAGTTCTATATACTTTATGATGTCATTGAGCTACACTGAACACAGACTATTTTTTCTTAAAAATCCTGGCTTAGCTAATATCAGGCAACTCTGTTAGACTCTCCACACCCCTTCGTTCCATGCTAACCTTCACATCTGATGCGCCAGTTTCAGTCTCCCAGGTTATGTGGATGGGATGGTCTCCTTCGTCCTGCCCCTGAATTCGTTATTAAGTCTCAGGTAGCCTTTCTGTGCTCAGTCTGAATCCCAGACTCCCTTAATGTCTCAGTCAGAGTCTACCTCAAGAACTGCTAGTTTGACCTTTCAGATCCTTAACCCACTTTATTTCCTCTTCACCATCCTAGTCTAGGCCTTGGTCTTTCTCCCTCCTGTTTCACTCAGGTGTCTTTTTCCTCTGTACATGGGAAGCCTTGAAGGGGCAAGAGGGGATGTGCCTGATTTCATTTCTGGTACCACAGGAACTAGGAAGAACATGTGGAAGAGGCTAGGACACGCTCACTGTAAACATGCCCTTCCATGAATGCAGCAGCCAGCCTAACAACTGTGCAAAGAGCATACAAAGACTGACATTTTCTAAAGACTTGTAATGGGGCCACATCTGGGCAGTTAATGTGCAAGAATGACAAAAGACACATCCCTGAAAGACAATGCTGCAGTGCCACATCAAGCCTCAAGTCCATGTTCCTAACCATGAAGGCATAAGGACATCTCAGTGAAAGAGCCCTACTCACAATTAATATAGGCAAAGTAATATGTTTTCCCTAATCTCATATTTAGAAGCAACATAAATGGTTTTGCAGTGAGCAAGCAAATAAATCCCACCCACGATTCTCCATGGTGGATGTCTTTGATTAAAAGTTTAGTGAAATCGTACACAACTGATAGTAGAGTCTATACTGTGGGGGGTGGCCATCCCTCACTAGAGGCTAACCTATAAAATCCTGTAGTATTCTCCTCATTCTTTTTAGTGCTCAATTCTACTTACACTAAAATCCTTAGCAAAAATTACCACTAGATTCCAAAAGACCTATTTGATATGTCCTTTCTTGGACGTGAGCGGAAAGCTTGATTTGGGCTGTCCTCCATGTCAGTATCATGATCTTGCATGGAGAACTCCAGCTGCAGGTAGCGTATCTTTAAATAGGTGGTGCTGCTGTCTAGGTTTCTATCATACTTATTTGTTCAGAAAGAGAACAGCAGCAATGGTAATCCATAAAGGTAAATATTTTACTATGCTGTCTTCTAAAACAAATGTTTTAAACATTATTTGCTAGCTAAATTTCCCCTAGATCACATGACTTCATTGCTTATCACTTGACGCCTCAAGTGACATTCACTTGTACCGAATCATGCAATTGTTCAATGTGCCTGCAAAGCAGCTGTCCTGGTTTGAGCGACACAGGACTAATTTCTCTTCTGGTACTTGGGAACTGCACTTTTAGAAGACTCTAGTGTCTGAATTTGTGAAAATAGTTACTTTACAGCCAGCTATGGTGTGTGGGTTTCAAAGTCTCAGTGTTTTCGAGCTCGCCAGGTGCAGGGATGAGGAGGAGCGAGACCTGCGCACTTGGGCCAAGCCGGCCAACAGCATTGTTTCATACCATGAACGTCACATTCACTATAAATTAGAAAGTTTGCTGCGAAGTTCCCTCCCTCCCTTGATGGCGGCCATCCTGAGAACTTCTTGCCCCAGTGCCGGACCCCTGAGGCCTTCCCTTGGCTGAGTATAATCCTTGTAGATTTTATATTGGTATCGGGATCCATATTGGCTTGTTAGTGCTACTAACGTTAATTATCTAATCTTATTCTATTAAATCTGTTTATATTTCAATCCCCGTGTTTCCGTGTTTTTTCCAGATTCCCCTTCCCAGGTGGGCAGGGGTCACTGGGGGATAGAATGATTGTCTAAATAACAATAAATTGTTATGGGTTTCTCAAACCATAACAGCAGTCCATCATACATATTTCTATCCTGTAAGACATTTTCCTCTCTTACCTCCTCTGTGATCTTTGTATTTCTGGAGATAAGTTGGATCTCTTTTGCAGTTAGAAGCCTGATTTGAGGAGCACTGGACATGTTCAGACATCCATAATCATTGATTTTGTGCTTCATCATTAAAGGAACATCCTTAACCTGCAGAGAATTTTTTCCAATTCACTTCCTTTCCCAATAAGCCACTGGGTGCTACAGGTGCAGATAAAAACTTTGTCTTTCACCTGGGGAAGCAGACTTGATGTCCTGGTTTGGGGTACAACAGGACCAATTTTGTTCAGTAACTTTACTTTTTAGCTGAGCCTCTTCTAACTACTGAAATTAACAGCATATTGTGCAGACACTGTTCGCTCTCAGAGTGATAAGACCTGTGCTTACAGCTGATGCCAAGGAATGGTACACAGAGAGGCTCTTGCTTAGACTTAGTGCTGTAACACCCAAGGCCAGCTAACTTGGTTATTTGCCCCGTTGGAGGGTCGGATGCGGAAAAGCGCAGTGGGGTCCCACCTGCGGGGAGGAGCGGACAGGACAGGTGACCCAAAACTTCCATCCCGTCTGCATCATGTTCAGTATAAAAGCTGAGGGATCAAAGGGTCAGCCCTCTTTCTTCAATGGCCAACGTCCAAGGAGGAATCTGTCTGTTCATCTGCCTTTGATCTCGATCTGGAATCCAGATCCAGAAACCAGTTCCCGTCCATCACTGAGTCCAGCCTGGGACTCCCCCAGTGTCAGCCGGTGATGTGATTGTCATCCTGGGAGCTTGATATGGTTTTGTATATATTTCATTATTTCCTTTTTATTTTATTATTAATATTTCATTAAAGTAGTTTACTTCCTTCTAAACTTATAAGTCTTTTTTTCCCCCTCCTCTGCCTCTCTCTTTGAAGAGGGGTAGGGGGGAGCATCTGTTGGTCCCATCTGGGGTGTCCCACATCCCCAGTAGCCGATTTGGCCTACACCACAACACTTCAGCACTGACCTGGTACTCAGTTGAGTGACATCCCAGTTACTTAGAAACTGGTCTTCTCCTTACACATAGCGCGTGGATTAGATGCAAGCAGCTGTGTGCATTCACTATGCACAAATTTATCAGGTAGGAGAAAAGAAAAGGGAGGATAAAAAATCCATTGTGTCAGACCACCTATACAGTATCATCACCTAATATTCTGCACCACGCAATGGGCAGGTGAGCTGTATAAACTTCAACGTAAATACCACCACACCCTCATCTGTGTGTAAATTATGTATGTATGTACCCTGTCCTTGTGGCTCTGAACTGCTCTTTCCAGCTCTTGCACTTACTTCAGCATCTTGCAGAAGGGATATTAAGTTCCTGTCTTTCTTCTTCCAGAAGCAAATCCCTCCCACTTCAGCTCCAGTTTCCAGGAGACTGCTCAGACACCAGACTGCTGAACCATCAATCTGAACACAGAGGGAAAGTTCCTTGTTCCCAGCAGAGCCTGATTTCATTTACAGAAGAAGTGCTGCTCTCCTTGACTTATTTGGGGCAGCTCTACTTAGTTCGCAATTTTACTATCCTTGGCAAAAAAAATCCTTTCACAGCAGATGTTTATGGATTTGTGCTAATGACCCCCTTGGCAGCTTTCTGCAGCCTTGGAAATTGTCAGAGAGGAACCATCGAGGTCCTGGCCAGAAAGCAGATGACTGGGTAGCAAACAAGAACATTTAGATACAGAGCAAAAGAGTTAGAGGAAAAAAAAAGAAAAAAAAGAATACCCAGAATCAGGAGCTGGAAGATACCCAGCAGTAATTGTCTGCCCAGCCTGAGCATCAGCAGCACAGACTGGGAAGCACCTGTGCTGGAGGAGCTGTCAGGGAGCAAAGTCCCGAAAACTGAGCTACTAATCCACATCATTAAACAGTCATCCACCTATGCCTTCTAAGATTTGTACACTTTTTCTGAACAGGTAGTAGTCCAAATAATTGACGAAGATAGAGGATCGCAAAACCAGTCCTTTCAAAGCTGTTCCGTGAGGTATCTGGAAATAGGGATTCGGTAAGCATTTGAAGTCAATCAGGCTTAATTAACACCTTGGGTAGAAATTAGAGCTTGAGCTTCATGGCAGACATGAGAGCTTTGGCTAAAGAACAGGGAGTAGTCAATAGGAGTGAGACTAGCCATTGGAGACTATTCTCTCTTTAAAGAAAGCTAATATTTGTTTGTACCGAACCCATGTTTCAGTTTAGCCCTCTATCTCCTTCTGAAAGCAGGTATTATAAAATATGCAAATAGGGATAATGGTACAGTCTTTGGGTGAGGGGATATTGTCTGGTCCCTAAGATGGTAATTAACTAAGAGCCTAACCAAATGAAGAACACATAGGAGTATCGTAAACTGTTAACCTGTCTTTGTCTTCCCTAATTAAAAATTAATAACTTGACCCCCTGCTAAAAACAATGTTCCAGTGTTGCAGCATTGTTTAGATGTAACGATCTAAGCTGTTACTATCCAATAGTACATTAAAGCAATTTAGAAAAATGTGAATTTCATCACTTTCCTCTCCCTAAGCAAAGGAAGAAGTGGATCTGACTTGTTCACTGCAAAACCAGCTGTGACAGTTGAGGTTGTTGTCACCCAGCTCTTTCCTCATCTACTTCTTACCTTTACAGACATTATAAACATCCCCGTAATGTACACTGCAAAACACACACAGGAAAAACTGTGCATACTGTTTTTATATACATATAATATTGTATAAGAACAAAGCTGCTCCAACTGTCACCTCATGCACAGTTCACTTTCCTAAGCACAAATACCTGGTGCCTAAGATTGCCAAGACCTCTACGTGGGGCTAGCAAACATGATACAGGACTAGAAGATATCTGCACCTTCTGAAGTGGGGGCCAAGGGAGATATGTGAGGGTGTCTCAGGTGACACTAAATCCTTATGTATGGCAAACAGAATCAAGCCTTTCATGTCCTAGTAAAAAGCCACTTCTGGTCATCTTGACCGGAAGGATGAATTAACACAAACATGTTCACTACCTCTTGGGTTGATTACAGCCAGCTAAGATTTTTCATCTGCTTCCTTTAGCTATCAACATTCAAAAAATTTTATTATGACTTCAGCCTATTCCTTAGCATTTCTGGAAGCTGCTGCTTCTTAGTTTACACGTACTGCTGTGTACATGTACCAGAGAAATGTAAAGGAAAGGACACACTACTGAACAAGGTTCTCCCTCAAGGCAGGACCAGAAGAACTAGACAAATCTTTCTCAGTAGCCTCCTGATGATCTGGAACTTAGCTTTATCATTCAGCTTTGCCCCTCATAAACTACAGGTCTTGTCACTGAGCTATTATGCAAACACTAATGGTTCAATTATGTCTTAATTATTGATGGAATTTCCTTTCACCCCTTCATCTGAGAAGCTGAAGTGTTGTTTTTTTTCCATATAGATATTTCAAGATAAATAGCTGTTGAAGACAAAAGCACTGTAAATATGCCCGTTTTGAAGAATATGACACTGTCACTAACATAATTAAGAAAAAATATACAAACCTCACCTTTAGTAAGATTTTACAAGATTTCTCCCAAGCTAGCCATCTCAATATAAGAAACCAAAAGGAACTCATCTTTTTCTTTAAAAGCAAAGTAGCCTTCATCTTCATTTTCCTGAGATTATCTTCCTTGTTATTTGGCAAACAACGGTTCCTACACACAGGAAGCCTTTAGGATCCTCACAGAAATTTTCTTTTTTTAAGCATTTACTGACCCATAACAGCTGGTCATGGAATTCTCTGTTATTCCCTAAGTAAATTCGTATTGCAGAAGAAATATTTTGACAGCAAAAATCCCCACAGTAGGGATAAATCAGTATCTATGAACATATAAGCATGCAAAAATAAATCTGTCAAATTACTCGTCAACTCACACAACAGAGTCTGTAACTGAATATGGTTTTCTTAAATTCCCTAATGGATTTTTAAGAAAAATATCCGTTCCAGCATAAAATGCATATAAGTAGTTGCTCTTAAAGCAATCTTTTTTGTGATATCAAATTATTTCCAGCAAACTGCAGTTTGTACCTGCACAACAAAAACTGCAATAATACACAAAAGTAGTATTTTAACTGCGTAGGTTAGATTACTTTAACAAAATGTTATGTTCATAAAAATTGCATTTATCACTTTTGAACAGATTTATATTGCTGTGGAAAGACATTACAGAAATGAATAGTTCTTTAGAAATGTGATGAAATGTAGAGACCAAACACCAGAATACAATAATAAAAATGGAGTTTAATAGCGGACGATATGATTTCGATTCAAATTCTAAAGAGAGTTCCCTAAGGACTTCATGAGCTACTGAAATATTACTGCCATCTAACTGGAGTTTCAGCTATGTGCGTAGTCAGCAATGACAAGGACTTGCATTTGCCTAAAGCACTTAACACACTCTTAGTCTTTTATTAACTCAGGGTATCTGTTTCCAACACTGAAGGAGTCGAGAAACTGAGCTGAGATATACCTGTTCACACCCTGTATGTCTAGATTTAAGTAAAATGAGTGCTATGCTATTGTACATCTTCCGTATGTGATTTGCTGGAGAAGGAGAAGACAAGTAATGGCAACAGCCCTATTCATGTTCCTGCTCCTTACTGCTGGGCTCTCCTCCGTTACTCTTCTTTGGTTTGTGTGAAGGAGTCATTGCCCTCAGTGACATTATCATTAGACCCAGGGCAAAAGACCTCAAAAGCCGAGTACCTAAAGTGGATCCTGATTCCATGCAGAGTTACCTAAATAAAGGTGGGATTCTCAGTTACACTAAGCACCAACAGCTCCACGTGCCTCCAGAGGATCCTGAAATATCGAACTGTGGAAATTTTGTCCTAAATTCTTCTAGTCTGTGGTATGAGGAAAAAAAAAATTTTTTAGCCTGTTTATAATGTTTAATACTCTATTACATCACCTCTCTTCCAAGAAATGGATAGCTACATCTCATACCACCAGTTTTACCTACAGAAAGCTATTAGTACTTGTTATGGTTTGAGAAACCCATAACAATTTATTGTCGTTTAGACAATCATTCTATCCCCCAGTGACCCCTGCCCACCCGGGAAGGGGAATCCGGAAAAAACACGGAAACACGGGGATTGAAATATAAACAGATTTAATAGAATAAGATTAGATAATTAACATTAGTAGCACTAGCAAGCCAATATGGATCCTGATACCAATATAAAATCTACAAGGATTATACTTGGCCAATTCTATCCGTAGGAAGCTGTGCGCTCCCAGCAGTGGGCAGTAAATGTCGGACACTGTGAGCGCTACGGCTTCGGGAGGAAGGGAAGGCCTCAGGGGTCCGGCACTGGGGCAAGAAGTTCTCAGGATGGCCGCCATCAAGGGAGGGAGGGAACTTCGCAGCAAACTTTCTAATTTATAGTGAATGCGACGTTCATGGTATGAAACAATGGTGTTGGCCGGCTTGGGCCAAGTGCGCAGGTCTCGCTCCTCCTCATCCCTGCACCTGGCGAGCTCGAAAACACTGAGACCTTGAAACCCACACACCATAGCTGGCTGTAAAGTAACTATTTTCACAAATTCAGACACTAGAGTCTTCTAAAAGTGCAGTTCCCAAGTACTAGAAGAGAAATTAGTCCTGTGTCGCTCAAACCAGGATATGCTATCACTTTAATAAGCTCTTATCTCAGAAAAAAAAAAATTGCCTTCTTTTTTTTACCAAGTTACACTGAAGAGTGTTAGTTTGCAGTATCCTGCCAGCCTCTGGGCCTTCCTCAGCAGTTCTTATTTATTTTCCCCATTGACTTCAGTGGGAGTTTTGGGTTGTAAACATTTAGGAAAAAGACCTAGACAGCATTGTGTGTGGCTCAAATGAAGCCATCTGCTCAATGTGCAGCCGGAAGTTATAAATGAAAATAAAACCACCAACAACAAAACCAGCATGTGTTAGGAAGTACTAGGAGATGGAATAGAAGACACTTTGTAGAAGACAGTTATCATATGGTCCTATAAATCAATAGTCACTCTTCAGTTTTGATCTTGCTTACTGTCCGTCAGCACTTCTCACAAAACAGAGCAGAAATACAATAAATTGAAAGGACTTGCAGGCAAGTGATCAGAGGCCAGGAAATAATTCCACATGTGGAGAGATATGGTCTGTTTATGAAGCAGATGAATAAGAGGTGACATGGTATAGTTATCATAATATCATTATAGTGTAAAGCCTACCAGCTGGTTACTCCTTATTACTAGCTTACAATACAAGATCGAGGAGACACCCTATGAAATAAAGAGAACACAGTTAGCGATGTTTCTATATTGTATAGCTATTCTTTGGATCTCCAGATCAGAAAATACTGTTGAAGTAAATGCTTTGTAAAAATAAAAGGGGATTTAGAAATGCATATGAATGTTAACACTTCCTACTAATCTGTTACAATGAAAGCTGGTGAGGGACCAACCAACCCTCATTTTCTGAGGACTCAAACCCTTTGTGCCTGCCCACCAGCATTTGCCATATCCAGACGACAGGAGATTTTAATTCCTCCTTGAAAAACAGATGTCCTAAAAGAACAGTTGGTGAAATATGATTTTTGTAATAGCCAGCACACATGAGCTCTGAGGAGAATTGTCTGGTATGACTATGTCGGGCAGTTTTTAAACTGAGTAGGTTCCCCTTCACTCTGGAGTGAAGATACGTCAGCAAGATTGGGCGTTCTGCCAAATCTAAGCACGTCTTGAAAACTGTTAAGTGTCTTGATTGGACATCCCTAAACTTTACTCTAAACAGCTTGTAGTAAGCTTTCCTGCAGTTAGAAAGACTCTACCTGCATTATCCAAGTAAGAGACATTCCTGCCAAAAGGAGTCATGTCTAGAGCAACGTTTGCACTCCCCCTCATTCCAACATCCTTTCCACCAGAGCTGCTGTATCACAGAAACCATTTTAGCTTCAGTTAAATCAACTGGAGAAGGTGAACACTGCTGTCAAGTGGCCTTGTTCTTGCAGTAATGTATTTGCTGGTTGCCTCAGAAGATTTCCGTATCGCTAACATACAGGTTGTATACATGTGGGAAAAGCTTACAGTCAAGTGGACTACATATATATTTCCATGCACACACAAGCATATCCCATGAATAAAGGCTGCAGACAGGAATTATGGTTTGTTTATGTGCTTCAGGATGTCTTGCTTCTTAATTTGCTTCCTGATATCTGTATCAGATAACTAAAATTCAGCCATGATGTGATGATATGAGAAGTGACTTCCAGAACATATACATTTTTCCTTCTTTTCCTTCTTGAATGATGTTTTTAGTATGCATTTTCTTTCCAAACCTTATTTTAGGAATTAAATAAGAGTATCACATAAAGAAATATACCCACTATGTTATGGATGAAGAAATTTTGATTCCGTATTTTGCAGCTCCATCCAAAAGTGTTCTAAGAGGATTTTTGTATTTATTCATTTCTGCATTCCTGCAAATACAGCGCTCTCACTTTCACTGATCCTGTGCAAACATACTTGCTTCATCAGGAGTTAAAAGCTGTCCATATGCCTATTGCCTTGTACCCGAAGTCTGGCTGAGTAGCGAACTGCACAAGAAAAAAAAACAATACATTGAAATATCTGTTTCACAGCCATGAACATCTGTCTCCTCTTCAAAAGTAACATAGTGTAATCTGGATATATATTCCCAGAGTGGAACTTTGGTAATTCAGATTAGAAGCAATTCTTGATGTTTTAAGGAGCCTGTTTATTACAAAAACAATTACACAACCCACCAGCACAGTACATAGAAAGGGAGAAGTAGAAGTTTATTTAGCAAGAAGCCTCCTGGCAGATGCCAGAACAACTGGGGCAGCTAAATTGGCTTGTATCAATAACTCTTTCAGCCAGCTTGTAAAAAAAACCTTCTGGGTCTCAGCCCTCTGCATATTCAGGCATAGCAGCCACCCCAACATTTCACGTGTGGTTTAAGCATACTAGTTCATCCACTTTTTCCCACAAAGCTTTATTATCTTTTGTAACTGCTCTTCATTATTTCTTTATCTCTTGTGTAGGGAGTTTTGAGATCAGAAAATATTTTTAACTTCCATTCTGTTTCCCATGAGGTTCAGTCACTTTTGAACAATATATTGAACAATCTTTGCATTCCTTGGGCTGAATTGTTGGCCACCAGCACTGACGTACGGTTTTACTATAAGAATTGTAATTTATTATAGGTTTTATTACAAGAATTGTGAGTTTAACATTTTTGCATGTGGACAGGAATGCCTTGAGCTTCCTTACTTGGAATAAGGTCTCTAACTTCCCTCACACTTCCTTTCGTCCCTTTCTTCATACCTGAGCGTGAGAGGCGCAGATCACTACCTTCATTTCCAGTCTATTTTCATTCAAATTGGTGCATTACCTTTGGATGGTTTATTTCACAGTCATTGTCTGGTAAGCTTCATAGCCGGGGAGAAAGCTTTGCTCTAAACTCTTATTCTTTAAACAACACTGATCTTATTTCAAAGTAAATTGAAGCCATACTACTTAATTAAGGAATAATGTAAATATAGGTCAGGTTGCCTTTTCACAAGCACTGTAATGTCTAAAGAGCTTGCATCCTATAGGCAGTACCTTTAAAAGAAGCCCAACTTGCATCAGCAATTAAAAATAAGAATTTTAAGATATCAATTTGTCCCCATGTTAATGTACATTGTCTGTTTCAGCACTGGCATATTCGTAATGAGTAGCCTTTTGATTTAACATCGTTACTAATTAAGTTAATATTAAAAAATACATGAAAACTCATCTTAGCTGTTTGACCCAGGTTTGCTTAAATTGTCTCTTTTTATTATGCCTAAAGTTAATAATATGATAAATATTTGGCAGTCAGGGAAGTAATAATTTATTTTACAGAAGGCCAAAGCTTGCTGAGTTACAATTGCAAATAGCCTATTAGTCTTAAGTGCAGTCGTGGAGTTGTAGCTGAGAAGAGTTTTGAACTGTACATAAGTTTCTGCAAGATAATTTTCCTGCTATTAAGAAGCATTAAATGGCAATTTGTTTACTGAACCTTTTTGAAAAAAATTGTACTGAATCAAAGTTCCTTTGAATCTCCATTCATCCATAAACTAGCCCTTAATTTTGTAGCGATACTGGCCAGCTGTGCTTTCAGTCATATCAAATCAGGTGTGGATGCTCACTGTCCTAGACAACCAGACATCTCGTTTAGCAAGGCTGGTTTTCTCACCATGGGTAAAAACATTGAAAATTATGGTTAATAGTATTTCATATGTTTCATTTTAAAATTAAGCAGGATAAACTCACTTCTGTTCTTAAGAATTTGCAGCCGTAATATTCTAACCACTTATTTTTCCCCTGCTTGATGCATTTTTTCAAGACGCCCCTTCCAACCTCAGGTAATCGATATTACTTAAATACTATTTTACAAACAACAGGAAAAAGCCTATCCCAGGATAGCCCTTCCCAAGATAGCCCACCCCAAGATTAAGGGTCTCACTGAAATCCGTGAATATATTAAATAATATTTTTCCTATCTCATTCACCCAAACAAAGCCTGTGCCTCAAGGAGGTCTCAAAACTGAGGCAAACGGAGAACACAGGACACAGAAGACACCCAAAGAAGCAGTTCTTTGGGACTTTTTGTCCTTCTCCCCTCTCATACGTGATCGAGGGATGAAGAGGGCTGACCTGCTTCTCACTGCAGTCAATGGGTGGGCTCCTGCGATCTTTGCCAGCTCAGTGGCTCTAAGACAAAAGTGGGAAGATGTGAAGGAAGACAGTTTGGCTGCCATCAGTACCATGGAAGTGGACACAGCAAAGAAAAAGAGTGAGACAGGGCTGCGTGAGGACAAAGAGGAAATAGGTAAACAGTCTGTAGTAGGTAAGGGGAGCAAAAAAGAGCCGCAAAAATGAAGAGGAAGAGCCTGATAAGGGAAGAAGGAAAACAGTAGTTGAAGTAAAGTTGTGCTTATATTTTCAGTAATGTTTAGATGTAATATGACTCAAACAAAACCAGAAAAGTCTGAGTGTGGGTCAGTATAGACAAGTAGGTCCAGTCTGAAAATCAAGTAAATAATTACAATTCAAAGCCAAGCACGTAGGAAATGCAATAGCAGAATAAATACAATGCTTTTTGGCTATTTTCTCTGAGCATCACTGCTGTTTTATTGTCAGTCAGGATAACTTCAAAACCAGAAACTCTCTCCTCCACAACACAATAATTAGTTGCATTTATTTCTTGAGTGAGCAAAGACCTGGTGACTTAGGAAAAGAGCAAAGAAGTAAATGAGAGTCATAAGGAGTACAATCTAATGTGCTTAATTTGGCAGATATTTTAAATTTGAATACATCGCGTTTACATTTTAGAAATTATCTTTATGCAAGCATCCCATGCCAGGTTGCAGTTCTGTCACAATTTAAACAGAGTTCAACCTGATTAAAAAAAAAAAAGTAATACAGGAAATTATTCTGATGATTTAGCACATCATTGACTTCCCTTGAAGCCAACACAAAAGTTAGACCACGAGTAAGGGGAAAGAGACACTGAGCCCCTCTATCGTTTCATAGCATAAAGCAGGCAAGCAACACAGAGATTTGAGAAGCAGCTTAGCTCAACACAGGGTCATATTCCTTGCTGACTTTCTTGTAAGTGATAAGAGCTTGATTGCACTTCTTGATGCAATTATATCTTTAAGCTCAAATGCATTTGTCACTCTAGAGGACTTTGGTCTTGCTCATTTTTGGCTGAGCCAGGTTCAGTACTACCTCATGAGCAGACAAATCATATGAAGAGCGGTTGAAGGAGCTGGGACTGTTTAGTTTGAGGAAGACAAGGCTGAGGGGAGACCTCATCACACTCTACAACTATTTGAAAGGACACTGTAGAGAGGTTGGTGCTGGTCTCTTCTCACAGGTAATTAATGACAGAACAAGAGGGAATGGGTTCAAGCTCCAACAGGGTAGGTTTAGACTGAACGTTAGGAAAGAATTTTTCACAGAAAGGGTGGTTGGGCATTGGAATAGACTGCCCAGGGAGGTGGTTGAGTCACCATCCCTGGATGTGTTTAAGAGACGTTTAGATGTGGTGTTGGCGGATATGGTATAGGGGAGAACTTTGTAGAGTAGGGTAGATGGTTGGACTCGATGATCCCAAGGGTCTCTTCCAACCTAGACAATTCTATGATTCGATGATTCTATGTGTCTGCATTATGAATCTGTCTCTTTGGAGATCTTGGGTTTGGTCCTTCTCCAGGCACAAAAAATCCAAAATCCCAGTGTAACCCTATATAGCACCATATTGTGCTGTAAACAGGACGTAAACATATCTCATATCACAAATGCATTCACAGTGCAACTAGTTAGGAGATAAAAGAAACCAGGGACTGCAAAGGCTGAATGGAGTTAAACTGTGCAAAGCCTTGCAAACAGCAGTTGAAGGCAACGTTTTGGTCTATGGGGCATTAATTTAGAAAGAGCAACTTGATTTCAAGTCAGCTGAAATTTTAAAATACCCTGAAAGATTAGATGCATTTCCCTAAAATGAATTTAAAAAAAAAAAAAAAAACAAAGAAAGAATTGACCAATTGACAGATTTTTGCACTAGTGGGGGAGAGAGGTTCTCACTCCATTTCAGCTGGCGAGTGTCGTGGGAGGCTACTTATTAAAACATTTCTTTTTCAGGATCTCTGAAAGCTTATAATATGAAAGTGTGCAGATAAAACCTGCACATATTATTTCAGTTAGAATAAAATAAACATTTGGAGTGAAATTTCAGTTTTTTTAGCTCTTCTTTGTTTTCCCAAAATGTTAATAAAACACCTGCATGACTGCTGTGGGCTCCTGGGCAGAATGTATAATCAGCTATCTGAAAGGCAGAAAGAATTGTCACTGAAGGAAAACACTGCAGATGATACATGAGACTTCTGCATTGGCAAGTTAAATAATAGCCAAAACCAAAATAAAATGAGACAAATATGATTGTGTGTGGTAAGTTTAAGAATATTTGAAGGCAACCATGGTTGGATAGCACAGAGAATATTGCAAAACAGCAAACATTGCATCCTTTGAAGGGAATGAAAATTAGGTGGGAGAAAGAGGACTAGAATCATCATGGAACAATGAGGACCAAATCATGGTAATTCCTAAAACTACAGATGAAGAGTATTAGACAAACAAAATCTGCACTTATCAGTACGTTGTCAGAAAAACTGGTAAAGATGTCATACTAAATAAAAAGAGGCTATGGTCAAAGGCAGACAGTTGAAAAGTCTTCTTAAAAAAATATGAGTATGATCCTTTTAGCAAATACAAGCCTCAATGTTCTAATCTACTGAAAGTCTTAAGTGACTGAGGCACCTATGGCCAAACATTAAATTTTTCTGTATTATTGATGCTGCCACCACCACTGCCCCCTTCCCCTCCCCCCCCAAAAAAAAGGGAAAAAAAAGAACATCCCTGGCAGTTCTTGCACTTGCAGTGGAAATAACTATTTTATAGTAGCATAGCAAATTTCTTTCAGACAGAATAAACAGCCATACAGGCATAAAGCATTTTATAAGGTCCTACAGATACATATCTACATTACATACAAATCTATCAGTGTACATTTTTTAACTACTAAAAGTTGACCGATGACTCTTAGTACAGTGCCTGTATCCATCTCTAATAGGTTAGGCCCACTCTCATTTTAGGAGTGCTGTGAAGGCTAACAGTGGGACTCAGCGCCCTAATTTGGCTACGTCAGAAGGCGTTAAGAGAGCTACGCCTAATCCCCACTTTTGTCCCACGCATCCATCTCTCCTCGCAGGCCTCCCCATCTATCTTACCCCCGCAGCCACACGGATGAGGGAGGGAAAATTCCCTTGACAGCTAAGTTGTCCCTCTTGCACATGCACAGGATTAGCCTCTGCCAATTTAGCTATTATCTGTCTAATCCTCCTTTTTGAATAATCTCCTTCATGCCATGTATCTAAGTCCTATCCAAGCCACCTAATCAGGCTAAGGCCATAACTAGTTCACTCAGAAGATCCAGTCGGAAGCTCTGCAAACTGGGAATGAATCTTGGTCTAAAAGTTACCCAACTTCTCCTGGGTTAGCAGATAGTGTGAGTGGAGCCAAGGCAGTGAGGCACTCCTTTATAAAGGCAGGTGTTAGGTCTGAATATTGCGCCAGGGCTTAGGGGGGCATGTGAGGTGACAGAAAAGGTTTAGGGAGAGTTGTGGCAGGTAAACACAGAATAGGCAGGAATAAAAAAATATCTATGGGAAGGTCGAGGAGTGGAAGGGCAGAAAAGCAGGAGGAAGGCAAGAGATGGGCTTAGACAATCAACATTCACATTTGCATTGTGTTGTGGTATTAAATCCACAATGAGGTTAGTGACTAGATGGAAAAATACACCTTTTACCTATGTTTCATGTGCCTTAGCCTTACAGTGTTAAAGTATTAGATTGAATGCAGTGCTGAAAGCTGGTAGTGTTTATGGGTGGTCACATCCGTCGAGGTCCTCATGCGTGCTGCTCTTGACATTTGTGATACCCAAATGTATGTTGAGGCCTTTCACTGTGTCTCTAAAGAAAAATACAAAACCATAGGCTTTACTTCAGTTCAAGCTGCTGAAAAAGTCAGTGAGTTTGTAAGACACCTCTGTTCTAGTACACCCGCCTCCCCGTGAGAATCCAGAAGTTCAATAGTTTGCCCCCCCCCGCTCCCAGTCAGGATAGTTTTATCATTAAAATATCCTCATATCATGGGACATCTGTGGGACTCCTTACGCTTCCAAGCACAGAAGTTATTTCTGAGAACAGAACACAGCCCTTTGCACTCCTTTGACCAAATTCTGACAGCTAAGGTCCAGCAATGTACATGAACAAGCTAGATTTTTGTTACATAAAATAAAGGCTGCCATACTTTTTATTGGACTAGGATATCAGTTAGATTCCTAAGAGTAGTTATAATAGAATCAAGTTACAGTGTCAGTGTGATAAAAGGTATCACATCATTACTCTGTCCTTTTTACCTTATTCATTCACAGATTGAGGTTTCCTGGATTTCTGTCAAAAGAAGTAGTCTTTTAAGAATAGAAAAGACCAATGTCATCTTTATACAGTTTGGGAATTCATCTTGAGTAGCCCAGAGATTAACAATATCAGTGATAATTGAGTCAAAGGCATCTATGGAGTACACTAACAACAAAATAGACCATGGAACAAAAGACAGGTAATTCAACAGTGCACAACTGCTGAATAATCATTTTAACCTTACCGAGGGTCAGGATGGCAATTAAATAAATAAAAAAAATGAATGGATTTAAAGGAAGGAGGAGGGAAAGAACAACAATGTACTCAGAGAGAACTATGCAATTTTGAAGAAAAATGTGTGCAGAACAGAAATTGTACAGCTGTTAACAAGAAAGAAAAATCAACTTTACACCATATAAAGGGATACATTTACATCATTATGATTATGTTGGGAAAGGATTAGAATTTCACTTTCTCCAAAGCATTCTTGCAATGCGTCATATGATTCTTCCTTATCTGATGATCATGATGATGCATAAAGAATAGCACCTCTCAAGCATCACTTTATTCAGTAACAGACCACCTTGTCTCCCTGAGCTCCCTGAC
Organism: Ibidorhyncha struthersii; assembly: GCA_013398815.1. NCBI lineage: Eukaryota > Metazoa > Chordata > Aves > Charadriiformes > Charadriidae > Ibidorhyncha > Ibidorhyncha struthersii. Next base: position 34,617 of record VZSZ01002578.1, on the reverse strand, counting down.
TGCCAGATCTCATGTCTTTGTTTTCCATAGGTAAATTTAACTAAACCAGCAGAAGTGGAGTTATAATGGTTCACAAACAGTGGTAGTAACTAAAGAGGAAAAAAAAGAGTGGGGGAGGAGAGGCGGGGGGAGAGTAGAAAATGCGCATGTATTCAGGAGCTCAATAGCATTAGACAGTCAGAGCAATCCTAAAATTGGCATAAGCAAGTGATATGGAAGAAAGCAAAACCCAGAGAGCTGAATTCAGATGGTGGTGGTGCAGGAAAACAGAAGTCATCACTGTAGAAAATACAGGTGTTTCAGAAATGGGGTAGTTAAACCATTAGTTGCTCTTTCTATAAATGTAGTTTTAAAATGTATCATTCTGATTTGAGTACAGGTACAATATATGCTTGCACATGTGCAAGAACAGGGTTGGCCAATGCCCATAAGTAAGTCCATTCTATCTGCCCAGACTTGAACATTTTCATTTCATCCTATTTCAACCATTTTAACTTCCCAGCTACTCCATCCATGCTTCCCCAGCAGGGAATAGAAGGAACATGAATCGTGCCTCCAAAGCAAACTAATCCAGACCCGGGGAGACACAGAGGTGGCAGGTGTGAGCCTCTCCCCACATCCTGCTCCCCCTTTCTCAGGTATGTCTGCGATGGCTTTAGCACGACACCGGAGCCACTGCTCTTGCTGAGGAAAGCTCCACAAGAATCATGCAGTTTGTTGCTTTATCAGTTACAACTGCTATTTTAAATTGTATCTGGCACCATGTAAAAGCAAATGCAACTGCAGGCTCAGTTATAGTCCATTCTGCATGGGAAGAAGGTCTACGGGAGTGGCAAGCAATGCTCTCCATCAACGACGTTTCCTGATTAGTTTCAAATACTGTCAGAAAGTCGGAAATGGAGGCAGTTAACTGCAATGAGCTGCATATTAGAAGAAACCCCTTCACCTCCTGCCCAAGCATAGGCAATGTAAACTAATGGGGAATTATATGCCTTACCATTTCCACCTCTTTGCTGTCTCAGATCTCCACTACTACTATTTTCTCTAGGACAGATGTTAACCTCCTCCTTCCTTTCTTACCCTGCCTGATGCAGACACCGGGAGTTGCAGAAGCTCAAAACAGTGCAGAAACAGACCTTAGGTTCTGGCTGGATTTGTACCCTGGCTGAATGAATGAGGAGGGAGAGCATCTGCTAGAGCTGGAAGTGGCCTAAGAAATCTGCAGTATTGTGCACGCACAGAAGGTCACAAGGCTGTTTTTCAACTAAACTGCCTCCTCCCCACCCTCTTCCCAGCCTCAGATTTTAAGCTTAGGAAAGCTAAGTTTTATTTGAATAAAAGCTCACAACGAGCTTTTAAATTAAAAAAAATACATAAAGGAGCTAGAGAAAACAAAATAAACTGTGTTCCGTTCAGCGCTCTCTACCAACAGCAGCCTTGTAGGTGGGTCCTTCATTCCAGCCAGTTCACTAGCCGAGAAGTAGAAAACTGCTGAGTTTCCCCACATCCCTATGACATTTTTCCCATCGCCTCTGAGGCATGGCTGTCTGCTTCGCAGTCGTTCCTTCAGCCTTTTGGTGTCTCAAAAATGCAAGCTGAGCAGATCTGCAACGTCACTGCTGGAATCCACTGGTCTGCGCATCTTCAGACTCCCTGAATCCGTTCAGTAGCACTTCAAGAATTTCCCCCAGCAAGTCCACCCAGCTTCTTCAAAGAAAATAAAGCCAAATTACAACAAACCCATCAAATGCACAGTTTCCCATGGTTATAGCAATAGTTGAGCTTTGCAGTAGGGCTGAAAGGCCAATTTTGTCAGACAAGAACAGAAGCAATGAGTCCTGAAGTGCTGCTGATAGTCCTGGATAAGTGCTGTGTTTAGCTGAGATGCACTTGATATGTTCAGAATGAGCCCATGTAATTTGTTACTGTACTACAGTAACTTGCAATAGGCCAACATTTATAACAGTCAGTGGAGCAATTATAGCTTTAAAGTTTGACACTGAGGTGAAAACAGGGCGGATAATTACAAGTCAGTGATTTTCAGAGTGTGAAATAATGAAGAAAAGTAATAAATTGTGAGTAAGGATCGTCTTAAAGCATATATGCAAAATCAAGCAGTTAAAAACAATGAAAAAACATGTAGCCTGCATGCAACATATATGTGGCATGTATTACTTCTGCTGTCTTGTATTCTTTGTAGACACTGTATGAAAAGAGACTTTTTCCTAAATGTGTAACAGCTCAGATAGCTCTACATCACTTCTTTATATCACACTTTCATTTCCTCCCTCCCTCCCTCCCTCCCTTCCTTCCTTCCTTCCTTCCTTCCTTCNTTCTCTCTTCTTCTATCTCCTCCGCTGCATCTTTCTTGTCTGCTGCTTACTTAATTCTGTGGTGTGGTAAGGCTGCTTACTTCATTTCATGCCACATTGTCTCCAGGTTTTGCTATAACTTTAAACAACCTTTTCTGATTATTTTGATAGCAAGGTTTTAATAAGTGACTACAATCTCAGAATCATTCTCGGAGAAAAGAATACCCTCCCAATTTCTACATATTAACCACAAAATAACTTCTGGATGAATATAGAATGTGGATACATCACCCCAAGAGAACTATGAACTTCAGACTTGGGCTCAAGCTAGTGGGAGTGTTTGGTATCAGAACAGGATAGCTATCAAATACAAGGTCATTTTAGTGGCTGCGCCCTACTTAAAGGTGTACACTGAAAGAAAAAATGCAGAAAAACCTACCCTGTTCAGCCAAAGGTAAGAATATAAAGGAGTACAGTATCTGATGTCTAAACAAATAAACCCAGTAATGTGATGGGTGTTTGTTATTCCTCTGAATGCTTTCACTTGTGCTACAGCTAGTTATTCAGTAATACATACTGTGAACAGAAACGTACAACTTCGCAGGGTACAGAATAACACGGAAAGAAGCCAGTTATTAGAATAACAATACAAAAGTCAAATATAAGCAGAGAAAAGCTTACCTCGAGTTAATGAACTGGCATATAGATGAGTTAAAAACAAAACATGAAACATCCATATTGAAATCACTGGCAGAGCTTCAGCTGTATTGTAACACTCTGATCATGAAAACAATAGCACATCAATTTGAAGTGCTCAGGAACATAGTCATATACCTGTCTTGCAGTGGAGCAACAGAGGCTTTTTTCTGTTTTCTGACACCCTGTCAAGATCTTGCTATTTTACTGGCTGTGGTATGGCTTAAGGATCCCAACCCAGTGGGCAAGTTCTAACCTTTGTAGACCATGAATGGCATCTCAGCACAGATTCCCTAGCTGTGGAATGATTTCAGCAGCTGAAATCTGCTTTTGGCTCTTATTTAATTAGCCAAAGTTTTCCTTTGACTTTCTGTGACTCAAGACAACTAAACCAAGGCAATTCATTTGAAGCATTTGAGTGAAACTTTACATTTTAACACTCTCCATAAAATCAGTGCTAATAAATCCATATCAATACCTCAAGCCTCTGAAGACTTCATCCCAGCAACAGTCAGGAGGTCTGACTGGCAGCCGCTTCCTCAGAAACTGCAGAAGAATGCTTAATGCTCCAGCAGGCAGAATCCCATTGCTATCACAAAAACAGAAGCTTGAAGAGCAGATGACTCTGAGGTATTGGCATAACAATCTTTCAATTCCATATTATTTTAGTGTAGTGTTGCTAGGTTCTGGGTTTTGTTTTCATTTGAATAGTCATTATAATGATTTGAAGTAGGCTTTAAGTCTTGAAGGATTTTTCTCTAAAAATTGAGCAATGCCTCTACGTTTTACAAGATAGGTTCCTCAAGAGGAGATTGCACTTGAAGTAGAAACTGAGAACAGTAGTCTCACTGGACTACGGGCAGAGCCAGAGGATTTCTAGGCATTTTTGCAATATATTATCCTCTCAAAAGAATATATAGTGGAGGTATATAATTTTAAGAACATGGTAGAATGTTTAGCCAATTTAAAATGCAGCTAATCAACCTTCTTAGAAGAAATATTTAAATGTTTTAACAATGAGAATGAGAAATGCAGACTAAATGCTGAATCTATTGTAATTCCCAAGTCAAATCAAAATTGCATGCATTTCAGGTTTTGAGAGGGTTTTTTTTAAGTTATAGTTCTGAATCCAACAGCCTGTGTTCAAGGTAGTGAATTGGTAAATTAAACTGCCTATTGACATTTTTTTAGGCAAAAATGGAAAATAAATTGATTTTTTTAGATGCTGGTATTCTGTAAGATTGAACACCCCCAAAGAGATTTCAAGGGGAGCCTATTGTTTTACTAATTTGCACACCATGGTTTTTTGTTGTTTTTTTTTTGTTTTGTTTGGATTTTTTTTTTCCCCTTGATTAAAACCTTAGTAAGGAACTGCTCAAACCTTGGGAGTTGCTAGGCATAACTGTAGGCCAGCATGTGCCAAATATGCCACAGCACGAAGTCTTTAGTTGTCATCCAACATACTGTGTGCAAGCAATTGGCAAGCCTTTTCTCCCCCTACCTCCCAGGACTTTTGTTATTGAATTGCTACATGGTGTATCTTAGCCTAATTGAACTCATTACTTAAGGGACTACTCTGTCTACCCAAGTATTCAGGAAATATTATTCCTGAACAACCATGTGTGTATTCTTATGCTGGAACAAGAATGGGCTAGATAGCATACCCATATAAAATAATGAATAAAGAGGTCCTAAAAGATGTTCTGCCAGCTTCAAAGAGTCTAGAGAAACCCCTTAGAAAACCTACAAGGAGCGATTCTCTTTTCACATGTGAGAGTCGGTGGAAGAAGCCCAGCCTCCCAGAGTCATGAGACGTGAACTATGAAACCACATAAGAGGAATCAAATTCCTAACAGCAAGAGAGGAAGATGCTGAAATGCGTGGTCTGATAAAGAATTAATTCAAATTACTTTAAAAGTACAGCTACGCAAAGGCATGATGGAAAATGACCTCACCTAAAAGCACATTTCCCTCCTCCGGATGGACATGTTTGCCCTCGCAGGCTTTGCCACTCTCCTCGAACTGACCAGGGCCAGGTCAGGAGGCCAGGGGTTGCCCCATCAACCAGCAACACCTTCCTGGGCAGTTTTGGCATGGGCTGAGGGATGTGCTCCACGCAGCCCTCAGGCAGGATTTGGGGGTCAAGAGCCAATCCCAGTATTCACTTTGGATGTAGCTGTCCTCTTTCAAGGGAGTGAAAGGGTTTGAAATGGTATGGATGCAATTTCTGATGGGCCAGCTGGCCTCCAAAATGGACCAGGTCTGTTACATACAGTAGTACAGATATAGCTTGATTCTAGCATGTTTGTTCCAGTACGTGCTGTAACTTGTAACAGAAAAAGTGCCCTAAAAATTTACAGTTTAAGAAAAAAGACAAGTGTCTTTCTCTGATGAAGCAGGGATGATACAGTCACTACGGATGTTTGATTTTCCTCATACCAGTGTAAATCAGGAGTGATTCTGTAGAGATGAGAATAATATCTGTGCTGGGTAAAAGAGATTAGAATGAGGTTTTTTATAGCCACAATTATCAGGATGTGCTAAGGGTCATTTTCATTCCTGTTTTGGAGACCTATGATAAGCTTTAGAAATATTAAATATTCATTTTTTTCTAAGGCCATGGAGTAGGGGTAAGCTGGAAATGTGTTTGGAATATTCACACTCACTAACATTGACTAGACAATCCTTCTGGTTCCAGGAGTTCCCCCACCTTAACAGATGAACTTGTCAAATCAGAGTCAGCGTTTCCTGAGCCAATTAAAAAGCCTAACGAGAAGCTGCGCCCAGGGGCACGCTGCTTGGCTTCCCCCAGACGCTCCTGTTGACGTCAGAGAAGTGAATCCCTGTGAAAAAAATAAAGCTTATGATTATTAGGGAAATCTGTTGTGTTAGTTATGTAGGAGTATGGTTCTGTTTCTTTATTATGTATATTTTTAAAATCTGGTGCTAGTATCTCAAATTCTTATAGTTTCCATTGTCTTTTATTCTGGTACCGTGCCCATGTTTGTGCTTAACACTGCTATTGTCATAGTACCTATATCGATTGATTTTCATGTGGTATACGATCCTTTTATTTTTCTCCTATTTTGCACTGTAGATATAAAGGCAGGAAGAAAAAGCTACTTATTGTACTGATTTGAGCTTTACTTCCATCTCAGTATTTTATGTGAGTAGTTCCGTTGAAATAATAGCGAAGTTTGGTTATTCTTTATCACAATTTGCTTGTTGCATAGAAAACGTCAGCCACTAAGTAAATGTAATTTTGATGCAGATTTTTGGAAAAAACTAATATGCTCTTATTTTAAAAAAAGTGTGGAAACCCAAGATCATCATGAAAGAGTATAAGGTATAAAGGAACTAAGAGTGGAACTAGTTATATGTATAACAGCCATAAAGCTGAGGCTAATAAACTTGAATGCATCAATATGTGAGTGTGCAGTAATCCCAGCTGGACAAAAGACTTTAAAATTCTTCTGAGTTTTAGGGTGCTGGATTTTACTAAGTTGTCCAGTATCTTCTACTCATAGTCCCAACGAGAGGTATGAACTGGAATTAGGTGGAGACGTGAGTGGGGACAACATGACCTGGCCCCAAAAGTAAAAAAGAAATTAATCTCAAGATAATACAAGGACAGACATGTGCAGTGGGCAAATCCAACACTGCCTCAAAAGAAACACATGAAGAACATGGCCATGTACAGGAAAACAATGAAACCAAAGAAATGAGCATAGCAGTGCTACTTTGCAGAAGAGAAACGGAAGATACATTATGGCAGAAGAGACTGACAAACTGCTTCATGAAGCATGGGTTGGGGAACAAGAAAGATTTAGGCTGCAGACACTACCAGCCTCATGTAATCAACCTTCTGTGAGGCTGGAATTGCAGCTATTGTAATAGGTTGATAACATATTATGCTTGATAACATAAATGCTTGATAAGATATTAAAAAAAAAAATCCTTTCAATGAGTAATACTGGTTGGCATGTGTCAGTAGTTAGGGTAAATTCTGGGGCACTGGGCTGCCCAGTATAAGGGAAAGTACCGCAGTCTGGCCCAGACTGTTGCCACCTGTTGGAACAGATGTCACATTGAATGACGCAAGATACATAGGCAATTGTTTAAAGACTTAACTGAATTTTCATTTAAGCAAATATCCAAAATACACAGAAAACTTGATTCTGCTACCCATTAGATGCATTAGCTAATGTCTTAATACAAATCCCACTGGTTTCAGCAAAGCTTTTTAGAATGGGATGATGGCAGACCAAAACCTCAGTGAAGGACTAAATTCTGTGAAGTGATCTAGAAAGCTATGTTGGGAAGAGTAATTTAATAGAAAATGGGCAGAAGAAAAGGCAAGTCCCAGTCAAGTTTTACCTACAAAACTCTTCCCTGAAAGTTGCGTTCCCCTGTTTGAGGTATCTGTTTATAACTGTTCTTACTAGGAATGCTTAAAAAAGCAAAAACCCAGACCAAACCTCCTGTATCAGGCACATTATTCAGAGTATAAAGTGATAGAAAACACGTGGAAATATGCCCGTATCTCCTCATGACCGCATCCTTTTATGTGCACATTTTATTTGCTGCACACAACAAGTAATGGCATAGGAATTCCAGCATAGATGTTCACTTATACCCTCCACCTCCACCATAAACACACTACTTATGTTGGTATACCTATAGGTCTCACATGAAGTGTGTGTTGTAGCAGAAAACGTGCCAAGCGTTCAACAACATTGGCTGAGCCGCGAGTGCTAATTGACACACAGGAAAGTCAACAACCTACAGACATGCTGGCTGGTAACTAGAATGGGGCAGTGGAGAGATGTCAGTAATTCCCAGAGGGAAAAGAAAGAGAGATTCTTTAGACTAGATTCACCCACTATTACTCAAACCTTTAGTCCATGACATGCCTGAGTGAAATCAGTGAGAACACCTTAAACACCTCATTACTGAGGACATCTTAAACAAAGCTAAAGCAAAGACTTTCCTTATATTCAAATAAAAAGGACAAGAGTATCAATGGAATTAATGGAGCTAATATATTTAGCGCATGAACAGTTGCTAAAGAGGTTGCTTAACATAGTATTGTAAATCAGATAATTCTTACCTGTAAAAAAATATTAAATATCGTTTGCCAATCTGGGAAACAAATTACTTTCTGTTCAACATCCAAATGATAGCAAGCATTACCTTTGGAATTATTTAATTATTTATTTTAACATACTTATATACAGTGAGTGACTCATCCTGATATAATAGTTTGTTTCAACATAATCTGAGTAAAGACTTTTATGACTTAGTGAAAGTTTTTAACACATTTGAGACTTAGAAACTTTCCTCACAAGCCTTCATAAATATAATCATAGTGACAATATGTCTTTTGTTGTCATGATTTCCAGGTTTGTGTCTTTACTGAGCGCCAACACCATTTAACGATGTTTTAGTTGCATCTGAAATGGATAAACGCTTGAGCAAAATATGCAACACACAGTTTGAAATTAATTCTAAGCAGCTAAAGAAATTTAAAACATACATGTTTATAGGTACATGTATATTATATAATGGTGTATAATAATATATACACACACATTTATTTTAACGTTTAGCTTTAATAGCAAAAAGTACAGTAGAATTCCACTGGTAGCAAGATTTGATTCTAGATTATCCATAGAAAATTGGTGCACTTTTTCTGAAAATCAATACAAGCTCAAAACAAAATGTGATACCAGATAATTCTCTGCCATGGTCTAAAACCAATAATCAATTTGAACACCTAAATAACTGAATTAAACCCTATAGTAATCATATAGATACTTGATAATGAAATACGTCCATTGGGAAATGTTACTGAGTAGAATTTTTTATCAGTCCCAAGTAGGTGAGCGTACAACATTTAGGACAAGGCCTCTCAGTCCTGACTGGAGCCCATAGGTACTACTGGAGTACAAATAATAAATAATAGTACATGTACTGTAAACTCTCTAAAATCGGCGATAATACCAAGCATTTTCCATCTTTGAAACACTGTACAAACATAAAACTATTCCTCACAACACCCCTGTGAGGTAGGTACAAAAGTATTGCCCCATCTTTACTGATGGGACAACTCATCCCAATACTACAAGGTGCTAGCTGAGTCTGCAAGGGGGAGTTCACTCCCTGGTTCCCAGAGGCCCCGGAAGTACGTAATTCTCAAGCAGAATCAGAGTCTAATTAGCGACTTGCCCACATCCCTAAAATATGCCAGTGGTACAGCCCGAAGCTGTTGGCTTTCACATTTGTCACTTTGTCAATTAACTGAGACATTCTCCCTTCTGAAAAAATAAAATACTATATATTGGTGCTGCTACATGCACAAACATGTATTCTTCTTTTCATAAATCTGCTGATACCTTTAATATCTGCCAAGGGAAGGCATTTCCCTGTGAATGCCTACCTTGCGTAGCAGAGCCATAGCAGGATTCTCACATTCTTCTGCTTTTACGCATGAAAGTTACAGGTTCTTTCACGCATTTATGTGAAAAAAGGACTGATTATTCATATGATGACATCAAATTCTATATTAAGGAGCCCAGTAATCTTTTTTTTTTTTTTTCTAGATGCAGCTTTTAGGACCTCCTTTAAAACTGGGATAATCCTGGGGTATGTACTAAAATATATGTATTCTCTTTTCCCTCTTTTTAAAAATAAAGTCCAGAATGCTTTTGCCTAGACATACTTTTAATATACTATATAGCTAGCCATTGTTTTGATGACAAGTAAAGTAAAGCAAGACATCTGAACTTGGAAGCAGGCCCTCTTGCACCAGTATAAACCTGGAGTATCTCCACTGAAGCCACGGAATTTCCAGTGGTGTAAAAGCAGGCGCAGGGAAGTTAGGATCAGGGCTTCCATCTTCCTGACCATCTGTGGCTGCCCTACACCAGCAACGCTAACAAACTTCATGCCTTCATCTGAAGGAGAGAGTGTGAATGGCATGTTTGTTAGCAAATCCTGTGAGCTACACACATACCTGATCACATCACTGATGACTTCATCATTCATTATGCTAGTGTTACACGTAGATGTAAAAAACAGGCAACTCTTTTGACTTCTGCAGAATTACAGAAAAGGGAAAAAAAAATAAAACACAGTATCTTCCAAACGACAGAGTACATGCAGAGAAGTAAATTAAAGGCGACACAAATACAGCACAAATGCAGATTTAGAAAAACAAAGTATTTTCCAAGATAGAAAGGACAAAATAGGTAAAAGAACAGAGAATANATGTTGAGGGCTAATATAAAAAAAGGAAAAAAAAAAAAAAAAAAAACGGGCAAAAAAGTAGTTATGTCAATCATTTGTCATAAATGCTCTCTTTCTAGTAACTCATGGAAAAAGTATAAAGGAAGAGTTTGAAAGCCTTGCTGGAATTTTCATGTTATAAAATAACCTTCCCCACAAAAAAAAAACATAACTGGCAATTTTTCTGATTATATAGAGTTACTACATGGCTCTATTTTTAAACATCTGTAATTCAGCAGACTTTGACCATTTTTATCTGCATAGCATGTTTTATTACTTAATGTCTTCCCATACTAAAAAAAATAATCCATACATATTTTAAAATAGATACCATTCTGCTTTCATCCTTTTTTTGGGGGAGGAGGGGAAAGCAGGTAATTTTCCTCTTGTGTTTTGAGCAAAACCATAACTATCAGTGCTCCTTTGCTTTCCTTCTCTTTTGCATACCAAGTTTTCTCTCAGCAAGGCTCAGGGATGTGCATGCAGGAACACAAGCACAAACCAATTGTTGTTGAGTCACCAGAGGAAACTCGTACCTTCTTTGGGCAGGTCTTATAAAACAGAGTATCTTCATAACAAGGCCACCGAAAGATGATTAATACCGATTTTTCTCTTTTATTTATCTTTTGTCCGTTTTAAATGCAGCAGGCATTCATCACCGGATTATAACAGCTTGAAGGTTACTCAAACATACAGCTTTTTTGCAGGAGATACTTAATCACATGCCTAACCTTAAGAATGTAAATACTTTCATTTAAATCAGCGTGAAAAAATAATTTGGTTAAAGTTAGACATGCTTTGATAAAGTAAGGTCTTGGAAAAAAAGAAGAAACAAAGCCATGGGTTTAAACGTACAGGTTATGTCATTTGGAATGAACAGATGCGAGTTGTCAATTTTTTTTTGTTTGTTTGTTTGTTTTTTTTCTATTTTAGAATTTGAACTGCTCCTGATAAATTTGTTCCCAAATTTTATCATGCAGTGTATCGTGAATATTAGGCAGATGTTTAAACAACACGAAAAGGAGGCTTTTTTAGTAGACAGTACATGGTAAGTGTTCAGAAAGCAGTCAATTTGAAACAGTAGTCCTTCCAAAGGCTGTTTTCCCCCCTCCAAAACGTTTTTCTTTCCTACTGTCTTGCAAGAAATGCTTTTACAATTTATTTTCATTGGAAAAGAGACTCTAATAATTCTACCCCTTTGCACTGTTAATATATATTAGAATAGCATTTGAATATAAGGTGTCGACCTTATTCTGATTTTCAGATGCGACGATTAGAAGTCATTGACACCAATCTACCACAAGTGACCTCAGTCTCATATCTTGCTCTGTTATTAGAATAATCAAGGAACGCAATTCAGAAATAATATTACATCCTGCATTTTATTCAATTCCATATGACAAAAATAGTAACCTAGACTAAGACATCCATTTCAATCAGTAGATGTGTCAAGCCAACAAGATTTAATAATAAAAAATATTGGATCTAGGTAACAATTCCCAGCTGGTTCAGGAAGGCTCCTAGCCCTACATGGTATCACAGTATAAAAATAGTGTCTCTCTTCACCATGCAGAGAGGAATGACCTAACCCTGAATACAAAATGGGGTCAGTCTTACTGTACCATCATCAACCATCTTATTTACAACACTTTACATCTTTTTTCTTTTTTCCTTTTTCAATTTTTCTTCTCTTTTTTTCTTTTTTTTTTTTTTTTAAGTTATACACATCCTTTAGGGAATAGAGATAACACTACATGGTACCAAATACTAACGAAAAAAAAAGTCACACCAAAATGACACAGATAAATAAAAACATTCAATTGCTGAAACACAGCAACATTAAGCCACCTCAGTTTTCTTTTTTTTCAATGCTTGGAAACACCCCTAACCACCCACACGCTGTGGCAAGAAAAGATGTTATATTATAGAGGTGTTACAGATATATAGTTTTGCTTATATATAGATACGTATATCTATATATCTCTATCTCATCACTGTAGAAAACAGAGCTGTAGAGTTCATTGTTCATTTCCAGTAGAAACAAACAGCTAATAAGTCTCTGAACCTCTTTTCGCTCCATTACATGATGGCAGAAATAGTCCATCCTCTTACAGTAATGGTTTCTGTTGTGTAAGAAAGATTGTCCTATTTTTCAGTCTCAACTGAGAAGACCTCACTGTCTGATTCGTTCTTCAGGGGCATAAAACTGCTTGTGCTGTTACCCAGCTACCCATAACGTCCCTCAAGCAATTCTGCTGGACGCAAGTTCATAGTGTCAACTCCACCATGCTCGTAATGCACAAAAATGAGGTAGTACACAAAACGTTCACTGTTCAAGTTTTGATTAAGCCCCCGTCTCCTCAGCATCCCCATCCTAGCTTATGAGTGGAACCATTCCCTTTCTTTACTCGGTGTAATTTAAACAATGCAATCAACATAAAATTATATTTGCTTAATCAGAGTACATTGTGCTTTGGAGCAATCTGACAAGATAATCAGCAAGGGTTGGAAATAAATACAGAACATTTGTATGTTACTACTGCTCACGCTGCCCAAAAGTTATTATTTTGTTCCTGTGTTATTGGGCAGTCAACATCTTTCTGGTGGGTACGTGTGAAAGAGACAGAACAGATTACGGTAAAATTAAACATACACAATGTTCTCCTTCCTCTATCCTAGGCTTGTATTATCACACTCCTAAGATAAATGTACCCACATTCTGTCGGGGGTGGTCATGCTTTTAAGTGGGCTTTGTAGAAAAGTTAAATGAATCATTTCTATTTAAGAAATGGCAGGATCCGTATTTCCTAAGGATCTGACAGTTCTCTGTGGCTTTTCTGCTTAGTTAATCGAGATCTCTCGTTGTTTGACCTTAAAACAAAACAAGAAACTGCAACAGGGTTCTCCTTATTCCTTAAGTGAAAGTACTATTTATAAAATAGTTTACATCTTTGTTCAGTTTCAAATTATAGACAAACCTCCCTAATACAAAATACTAAAAGTGCAATAGTATAAATTAAGAGTTTGCAACCACATTATACAAACATTACCTTTTTATTGTACAGCTTTGATAACATGGAGTATTTACTCACAACCATTTATAATGTTGTGAATAATTTATGGTGCTAAGGTTTGTCTGTAACTTGTTTTCCAATCATTGAACTAAAGTCCACACTACATTTTCTTTTCATTTAATAGAACAACTGTCCACATAGCAGCTACAAATATTTAAATAAAAAAAGGTTTGTTACTGACAGGTACTTGCACATGAAAAGCATGCTATCTTTCCCAATAAAACTTCACAATTTTGCCTGCATCAAAATAAACCACTTATTTATAGTAAAACAAAACTTGCTTTTTTTAAAAAAAAAAAAAAAAAGAAAAATCACATAGCCAGATGTATTTTGCAGTACAAAAGCTTCATTTAAGTTTGGGGCTAGTATATTGTCTGTTACCCGCATAATCTTAACATTATAAATACTACAGACAAGGATACTGTAATAATACACAGCATTGGGGTACTAAATCACTTATATAAGATTAAGATTCCTAAAAACATAGTCCAAGTTGCTAACTAATTTGAACAAAACCAGCAAATAAGTGTGACAGAATGCCGTAATGAAGCCCCCCTTTCTCAGGTGATAGCAAGTTTTGTAAGAAGCAAAGTGGACGCAGACTAGCCTCTTTCTGTTTCTAATGAAGTTATCCCATGGTTTGTTTGTTTGTTTTCTGTTAAATTAAAAGGTTTCAAAGTTCTCAGTAACAGTCAAACTCACTGTTGAAAGAAGTACCATGCAGATCTTGCAAGACAACTTTTCAGCAGCCACAAAGTTATGTATTTCTGCTATGGGTAAAACTTTAAAGGGAACCTATGCATTTAGGTCAGGAAACTAATGCTTAGCTTCAAAAGCCGTACATGGAACAGGACAAGTGTTGTGTAGAGTAGCGGTCCAACAGTTATTTGAAATGAATGCTTTTAATTTATGCCAATCTCTTTATTATCCTCAATAAATCTGGTGAATGGACGACTGGCTCCTGTTTCAGAACTTGCTTTGTCCAGACCGACAATGGGAGGGCTGCTGCCCGTGCGAGCTTTGTCCATGCCACCGGTAAGGTTACTTAGAGGCGGGATGGCGCCTCCGCCTAGACTTACTGGGAGCTGGGGAATGCCTCCGTTCTGTATGACAGAAATCTCATTGTTCTTCATAGCAAGTCCGTTAGTGATAGCTGCAGCGTATTGGTTCCAAAAATTGGGGTCAACGTTCATGGCCCGAGCTGCCAAATCCTTCTGGAACATCTCGGACAACTTGAGCGCGTCGCCACCGAGCAGAGCCATAGGGTTTTCCACAGAGAGGCGGCGGCCGCGGCGTGCGGGAGCATTATTCCACATGTGAGTTCCCATGTGAACCTGGGGAGCAAACAGGGAGAAGAAGCACCCCCAAGTTAGCACTTTCTGGTGAGGTGGCTGGTCTGCAATGCTGTTGCTTACAGTATATCTTGCTTTTTAAAAAAATGCCTTTTAATTCGTATTGAAAACAAATCAATTCCAGTTAAGACACAGTTCTAAGGCCCGGTCAACCTATACAAAGAAAACCCAGCTCCATAGTATTTTTTCAATGTGCATTTGTTTCATCTCAGGGAAAACAAATGCAGCACCGCAAGAATAAAAAGTACATATATCCTCTTATGTTAGGCAATTTCACACGCAAGCTGGAAGTCCTCACATGCTGAAGATTACCAAGGCCGTTACTTGTATTAGGAGGCGGGCAGTTTTTTCTGGCCTTCCCCTTTTTACATCTTGTCTATTTTCATAATATTTTATCTCATCTCAGAGGCATCGATTATTTTCCTATATTTAGTATTTTAAAAAAGGACATTTAAAAAAAGTATTCCCAAGGCTGTGTCGTGATGGTTAACCAGACTGCGGTAATAAGAGGCATCAGTCCTGTAGTAACCCACTGTAAATCAGAGGGAAACAGCTTTCTAGTCTGCAATGGCTGCAAAGCAGAATAGAAAATGGAAATTTGAGAGGCACCCAAGGAGTTGAGCAAGCTCTGCGTTTCTGCTTCATAGTGAGGTTATTTTGCACTGATGGTCCACAAGAACTGCCAGAACACGTCCATCAGCTGACGGCGTGTGCCATCACGCCTGTCAGGAGAACCACAATGTGCGTGCACGTACATCCGGAACCAGTTTTAAAGTTCGCATTATTGCACAGCCGGTTTCTAGTCCCTATCTTCAACACAGTGGAAGCATAACCACCACCACTATACAGCAAGCATTTCCTTGAAGCTCCCTTTTCTCCTGTCTTTGGGACAAACACTTAGCACTAAAACCTGCTGAGTTCAAGCACAGTGCCTTAAACCTCCCCCGAGCCTTTACAGTTTTATTTGGCCTCTTACCTTAAGATTCCCCTTTGTGGTAAAAGCTCTACCACAGATTGTGCAACCAAACGGTTTTTCACCAGTATGGGTGCGCTCGTGTATCTGCAGTGCACTTGCTGAGGAGAAGGTCTTCCCGCACGACTGACAGTTGTGCTGCTTGGGAGTCCGGCGAGGGGGGGGTGCCAGCATAGGGGTGATCCCCGGACTCATCACTGTCTGTGGTGCAGCAGGAACCTGGATTCCAGCTGGAAGCGAGGGAACCTCACCCAAAGAGATCGGCTTGCTGTGACCATTCACTTCCATTTTGATCATGGTAGGCGCTGTACTGGTGACCAGGCTAGGAGTACTTTGGCTGGGACCTAGAGTAAAGTTGGGTTCAAATAACTGAGAAGGCAGCTCTTTTAATTTGTGCGTCAGTAAGTGCTGTTTTAAATTACCCATAGTGGAACACCCACGACTGCAGACTGTACAAACAAATGGACGTTCTTTAGTATGGCTGCGGTAGTGAATTTCCAATGCACTCTTACAAGCAAAAGGCTTGCCACAGATATTACAAACAGTACTTTTAAACTTACCACGTTCTCTGTTCAGGAACAGCAGGCTAAAAGGAGCCTCCTCTTTGATGACCGGCCTTCCCGGGTTGGTGGATGTCAGATCTAATGCACCTCCATTTTCAGTTGCAGGTGGTGGACTGTCTGGTTTTTCTGTCTTTAATTGTATTTCTTGTGGCTCTTCCTGGTTACTGAGACCTGGGGACTTTGATCTAAAACTTTCACTATTGCTATTTACAGGAGACAAAGCTTGCATGGAGGAAGAAGACTCTGACATTGCAGGGCTGCCGGCACTCTGGCTTTCGAGATCACCAACGGCTGATGAGGAGTCATTGCTCAAATGGTCACTTTCCCCTGATCCATTTTCCATGGATTTTAAACTGGTCAGCTGCTGACAGTTCATGACAGAATCAATCATTTTCATTTGATTCTCCAAAGCAGCAATGCTGGAGATCACAGAAGGTGGCGAAGAAGGACATGACCCAGAGTAAGAGATAAGGGGCTTGGATGAGTCACTCGCCGTGTCCTTTAGCTCCGGGTCCTCTTCCATAGAATTTTCATCAATGTCATCATCAAAGTTGCTCAGCGTGTCAACGTTCTTCTCATCGTAGGAAAGCTCTGAGTCCATGGCATCCTGGAAGCCCTCTGGTAGTGGCGTGTTTGGAATTTGCCCACCCATATGCATACGAATGTGCTGCTGAAGAACAACCGCATTTGTAAATTTCTTCTGACAAATGGGACACGAGTGCTGTACTCTAAGTGGTGGCTTCGCTCGATGAACTCCAAAATGTGTTTTTAGATTGCCTTTTGTAGTAAAGGCACGTCCACAAATTTTGCATTTAAATGGTCTTTCTCCTGTATGCGTTCTGTAATGCATCTTGAGAGCACTCTGACAACTAAGCACACGGTGACAAATGACGCATTGATTTGGATCTGTCATCTTCTTATCAATGTTCTCCACTAGCTGTTGTAGTTTTGAGGTTTCTGACGTTTGCATAGAGTCTAGCAGACCACCGAATGGAAACTTTGCCTTAAACTGGTCAGACACTGCTGGAAGCACAGGGTTTGGGAGGCTTGTTGCAACGCTGCTGTCTGTAACAGCAGTAGAAACTGAAGACGTGGAAGCTGTGGAAACTTGCCCACTTGCAGAAGGGTCCCCGAGCCGCGTGCACGTGGGAGGCAGAGTGACAGGTTCTGCCTTGGTCAGAGATGAGCCACTCTGAACGGGCTGCGGGGATTCGGCAGATGCCGGAACGCCCGACTCGGAAGTGTTGAGGCTTGGGGATAGAGAAGTGCATTCACTGGAGGCAGGAGAAGGCCTCTGGGGTGACCTGCTCATAGGAGTGATACTTGGAGAATCTCCATAACTGTTCACACCGGGTATAGTGGGGGGCAGCTGGAGCCCAATGGAAGTCGGGACGGTTGGTAGAACAGGTTTGCTGTCTAACCACGTTGTGACCGGCTTTTCGGGGGGCAGCGACATCCCGTATGGGATTCCAGAGCAGGTGGGCACGTTATCGAGGTATTCTGGAACGGGGTAAGGGTTCATCTGAATATGAGGGTATTTCTCTTTATGCCTCTGAAAATGAACTTTCAAGTTGCCCTTTGTGGAAAAGCGGTTTCCGCATATGTTACATTTAAAAGGTCTTTCACCTGTATGCGAGCGGAGGTGAATTTGTAAAGCACTGTCACTTCCAAAGACCTTGGCACAAAATCGGCATTTATGTTTAAAAAAGGGATCTTCAGAGCTCGACTTGGGTTCAAACACTGACACATTTGGTGGCTTTCCTTTGCGGTGCTTCATAAGGGCAGACAGAGGATCGAGCGCGTTAGCCGTTGCAGCGATGCTAACCAGCGGATTGGGGAAGATCACACTATTTGATGAAGTCTGAGGTAGAAGTGGGTTTGGCAGGCTGG
>VZSZ01002578.1:6470-11470 GCA_013398815.1 Ibidorhyncha struthersii | reverse complement strand
CAGGGGGACCACGCTTGCTCCCATGTTGACTGGGGACCTGCGGCTGTGTTCTGTATTCCTCCTTCCCTCAACACCCAAGCCTTAAAAATAGTGAGAATACTCTTCAAATGACCAATCCAAGTACATTTATCTCATCATCTGTCTTGAAATATTCAAGGACTGCTTTTGAAAAATATTTTAGAGAACAATGCTAGAGAGTCGTTAGGGTTTTTTTTTTTCCCCCCAAAATCAACTTTGAAGTAGACACACAAAGAACCTCACCACGGTATTTTTCACTTAGGACAAATTATTTTGGCCTTTCTTAAGAAATCAAACAAGTAAGTCTCTCTCAAAGCTTCACTTTACTGGACTGGTAAGCAAGCGGGTGGCACCAAAGTAAACACTGCTTTGCCTTAGATGACGGTACATTCCCCGCACAGCACACTGAGGCTACTAAGATACTTCACCGAACAAGACTATGGGCTCAATCCAACAGCTCTTACTCAAATGGGTAGCCTTTACTCACATTAGAAACACCACCGAAATTAATGGCATTGAAAGAGCATGAACTAGTCATGCAAACAGCAGCCTTTGTGGCCTTGCCCCAGCCAAACGCTCCAGGGGGGCAAAAAAGCAAGACTGAAAATAACAACTGACAAATATTTTTTAATATATGTACGTGTATTGGAGAAACGGACATTGCCCCAGTACTTCACAAATGAGGTTTTTAACATCCCTTTCAGTAGTACTTCTTAATATGAAAGCACTGAGGTACTGTATTTATTGTTGCTTTTGGAGTGTAAGTCCTCACCGACTTCAACAGGAAATAAAGCTTAAAAGCATATGCCTCCACATGAAAGGATATTTTCATTGTTTGTTAAAACTCAATCACTTTATGAATGACAGAAAGCAATACCAAGATTTTATCATTACTTCAGGTTATTCAAAATTTTAACTGTTAAAACGTTAAGCTAAAAATTAATTTTTGGTTTTAGTTACAGCATATACCTATTACAGGAAATTAACAGGCATTTTTCCACGTTTCCTTGTTTTATAGCTTGCTTTCATTTTCTGATATATTACAAAGTGATTAAATCCATTAAGTACTGAAGAATTTAATCTTTTTTCTTTTATTTTTCCCGAAGAGAGACAATCATTTCCGTTATTACAGTGAGGATGTGGTGCAGTAAAAATTTTCAAGGACTTTGGGGGAATTAATCGAGCACTTGCTTAATCTTGTAGACATGGGTTGAATTTTGCAGTTCTTAGTTACACAAAAGGTGTTGAATGGGAGTTTTGTCAAGCAGTCAGGATCTCAGCCACAAATAACCTCTCAGTTATTTTCTTTTTCTCATTAGCAGTCTAACAGCTAACAGACTAATCTGAAGCTGCTACGGGATGCAAGATGAATTACAGCACATAAAGCTAACCCTATGAAAACAGGTGAAAAATTGCAGGCAGCGTCTCTCAAACAGTACCCGGGGCGAGCTCCTAAGCAGGTACCAACCCGCAGAGCTGCGGTGGCTCCAGCAGAGCGCTGTCGCTTCGCACCGCTGGGCTCTGGCCCTAAAACTGGCCCACGGAAATTCAGACGAAGGAGTTTCGAGAAAGTCACTTTGGGATGGTGATAGCTGAAGCCGCTCAGGTGCTCTGCTGACTCAGTGCAGGGGGTACAAGGGCCTGACGCCGGGAGGCTTTGCTCTGCCACCCTCACTAAGCGTACCCACCAAGCGCTTTTCAGGCTGGAGCAATGCATGGCTGCAGGGAGGATGGCGTTGGCCTGCTTTCTCGCCGTCTGCGAGGAAGGGAGAAGGCTGAAAGGGTGCCATGGGTCCTCCAGTCACCGTCAGGAAATGTGTAGAGTTGAGTAAAAATTGCCACAGCTTCTGGCTACGTGCAGACAGGATTTGTAAACCTGGCTTTACTAGTTCTGAATTTTTATCGCAGGCATACGCCTTTCTGCTCGGTGCGAGAGGAAAGCCTCTTGCACGATGTGCAAGGGAAAATATAACGAATGGACGCTTCGAAAAAGCTGCCATCTACTTTTGTGAAACAGACTGAAATTAAACATCGCGTTCTGGTCAGGTTAATTCTGAAAACACATGCTATTTATTAAATGCCCCCTTTCGCAGGACTAACCGCTTCCAGTCTGGAAAAAGCCCCAACCAACTCTATAGTGTATTTCATCTTTCCTCCAGAATCTTTTAATTTTGTCTCAACTTAAATCGCTTCTAGTTCTGTACAGGCAAATGACCTGAAAAGCACCTTTTCGATTATATTAAATATGGACTATTACAATAAAGTGTTCTCTGACAATTCAGTATTTTGTTATATTTTGTTACTCTGTATCATAGAAGCCTCAAATTACATATGATTCATAAGACACTTGCATAAAATCAGGCAAGGGAATAAACATTTTCTAGGCTTTCATCTGTTTCAAATTGCTGATACCTTCCTGAAGCATTCAAACAAAAGTGTCTTGCAAAGGAATCCAGCAAATGTGTGAGTAAAATATTTTCTGAAGCTTCTTTTTAGACTATATGCAATAATACAAATGAAAGCATGGAAAAGTGTTGTGTGAATTACTATTATTTCTACATTCAGACCCACATAATCGAGACTTAACTAATATCTTCTAACTGTAGGAATTTCTTTCAGGAAGAAAAAAAAACCCCACGGATCTTTCACCGAGAAGCAGTGTGCGAACTGTGAAGAAGTATCAGAAAAAAATGTGTTTGTTAACACCAGCTAAAGATAAAATGTCTGCTGACTATGAAGACAGATGTATAAAATGCTCTCACATGCAAATCCAATAATGATTTCAAAGTGCAGCTCACAGCAATTTGTATATTTAAAACAGCAATATTATAAATAAAACTCTTGAGCATAGCGCACCAATATAGGATAATTATTTACTACTCCTATCATCAGAATACACAAACTTATTTTCCTCCCAAGCACGATTTACATAAAGTAAGGAAATCTGTTTAAAAACCCCATAAATTTGTTTTCAAAATTATATTCATTTGGAAACGGTAGCCTTGTAACAACGTATTGATCCTTGAGAAGAACAGTATTACTTTTTCCTTAGCCTTATCGTGTCTTACAATTGACAGAGCTTTTAAAGAAAGTTTTCTTAAATTGTTAGAACACGTTTATTTTCTTGCAAATTAATTCTTTTTAACTCTTTATGATAGCTTTGAATCCCATAAAGAAAGATGAATTATCACATACTGAGCCCAAGCTGTGAAACAGGAGGAGACAAATAGAGACCCCTACTGTGTTTAACAATGTAGAAGAAATTCCAGACTCAATAGAAAAATTTTCTGTCCTTTTTCTCAGACCACAAAAGCTGTTAGTATGGATTTGAACAGTGGAGGGCACTCTTGCTATGCAAAACCCGGTACTGACCTGGCACACTCGGTTTGATCTATTCAGTAGCCTAAATCTCCGAATTTGTTAAGTAACAGCCACCTGTGGCACAGGCACTAACTGTATTCTGTTTGAAACATTTGCAGTTTCTAATCTGTGCAGTGAGGCACTTCGTTATCTCAAACACTGGCGCCTTTCTACGTGTACACAGATGTGGAACAGATGCAAGCTTCACAAATTGTTTGGAATATTTGTGCAAGATACTGTATTAAATAAGACCTGGGTTAACGTTTTTCAGAATAAAGAACAATTCGGTTGGCTGTTATGGCACGTATACATTAATTTCGGGTTGTGTATAATTTGTGTACAAATATGCTGATGTTTGTAGGAACCAAGTTTATTTGGAACACATCAAGTTTTACTGGGAATCCTAAAAAAAAATCGAGGTCAATACTTCTAACATAGCTGATATGAAAAAGCCATTGAAAAAAAACCAAACCAAACCAAATAAACTAGAAGAAAGCCAGGGAACTCTAGATTCTGCACAGCTTTCCTGTTTTGAAAAGTATATAATCAACTACATCTTAAACTACGCAACTCTAACACCCTGCGGAATGAAGCCAGCCACTCTCTGAACAACCACAGAAATGCTGACAAATTTGTGTTTGAGGGCTCACGATAAGAGAAGCCAATGTGAAATTACATCCTGCATCTCCCGAGCATCTCAAAACCGAACTTACAAGTACTGGACTCCCTAGCACCACTCCTTTGAGTAAAATTATTCACGTGCAGGAGTGCTTGAAGGAGCAAACCCGGAGTGCTTCGATGCCAGTTGTGCAGTTCAGTCATTTTGCTCATTTGCCATTCCCGTGCAGTACTGCACAGGACAGCAAAGCACATAAGAGACCTAAACAAATTTGTTAGCTTTCATCGTTTCCAGCTTTGGGGACGTTGCTACATCAGCAAAATCATAAAATAAAATTATCAAATGGCAGCAGTAGAAGGGATCTCCTGAAACACTGAATAGCGAGTTGGTCTTGATTAACTGAAACAAAAATACCGTGGCACCTGCAGGGTTAATTAAGCAGCTCAAGACGCTGGGCTTCACAAAAGGAAACCTTTTTCCTTCTTTAAGGACTGTAAACACTTGTGCTGAACTAGATGGGCATTTGATAAGCTGTGCAGCATGTAGCAAACTCAGAGGGATCTCTAGTTAACACTCAAATTCGGTGTTAACACTTAACAGAACAGTGGTAAGCCGTGCTGCCAAGGTCAACTGCACAGATGTACTAATTGTATTATGAGCTTGACATCTAGTGGCCACCCCTGGCAGGGCAAAGCAGGCAAAGGTTAAATCAGCAAGCCTTGTCAAAGCACTTCTAACTACCCACCCTCAGGGAGAGTCCTGGGGAAGCTCTCTGGCACTCCGCAATCCCACCTTCTCCCCGGCTGCAGGCTGGGGCTCCTGCAGCAGCCGCTGCGCGCCCGCACCGCGCAGCGCCCACCCGCGCCCCGTGCACCCACCCTGGCCGGCCGGCCGTTCCTGCAGCAGGTCAACCGCCTTCCCAAATATTTCGGTGTGCCTCGCTCCCTGGGTCAGAAGTTTGGAAAAATTTTTGGTGTTTCTCTTTCAAGCAGTGATAGGCTCC
>VZSZ01002577.1:574291-614227 GCA_013398815.1 Ibidorhyncha struthersii | reverse complement strand
CCCCCCCCCCCTTTGCATACAGGAACATGCTGATTTGCCTGTACGCTAGCAGCAATTTGAGTCCAGCTACTGTGGTGCTGAGCCTGAAGTAATCCTCATTTTTTTCATAGTGGTTATTAGCTCCGGTTGAACCTTCAGAACTTCTCCCAGTACAGGCAGAGTGAGCGTGGATTGCTCTGGAAGACATGCCTTGAATCCGGGCTAATTCTTTTTCATACATGTTGTCATGGGGTATAATTTTGGTAGCATATACATTTTCAGAAAAAGAAAGATGACTTTACTGTTTATTTAGTAATGTTGTGTATGGAATACCCAGAAGGTTTGAATAATAGGTATTAAGTTCAGGTTACTGAATTTTAGCATAACTTTACTAGCTGCTGGAGGAGATTCTGCAACAATAGTGTTGTAAAATGAAGGTGGGTAGTGACTTCAATGTATTACAGTGTGCAGAGGAAATAAGGTAGAATCGAACTGATGTTCAAGTTTTAGACTATTCAGAAAAAAAACCCAAGCATTGCCTTGGTTTTATCTTTGTTAATATTTATATTGTCAAAGTAAGGTGTTTCCCAGTGGCCAGATACTGGGTGGTCGGTGGTAGTTCATCCAGAAGAGATGCGTTTGAAGCTGAACATATCTTTGTGTTTGATTATTGAAACTTGTGAGATTTCTTGCTACCCAGCCAGCGTGAGCAGCTGTGGAGTCTCCTGGGAGGGAGAAGGTGTAGCGAGCCACGGTGTTTACTTTTAGCAGGAGGAGAAATAGGAGGTTTCTGGCTATTGTCTGGATGTGTTTTGTAAACTGAAAGCACTGTTAACGCTTTTAACAAGGTGCAGTTGCTGCATCATTGTGAGTTCTGCATGCTTAATGTTCCCCCTCCTTTTTCTTTTTTTTAATGTAACTTCAAATGTTAATCTGTTAACATCTGCTGTATATTGCTGTATCATCTATAGCTCTTGAGAGATTTTTATATTCTAATTTCTGTGACTTCAGGGCAGTGCCCCAGGACCCTGGAACAATCAGGATTACGTTTATCCTATAGATAGAGAACAGGATTCCAGATCTGTGAAAAGCAAGATGTTTTTTCTTGGTAAGATGTACATACAGAAAAGTTATATGTAATAATAATAATAATAAAGCCTAAATGGAGCAGCAGTGTTAAAATCCTGCAGCTTGTGTTTTAAGGCAGACGGTGATGTTTCGATTGCATGAAATCTTAGGCTCGTTTCAAAGAGGTTTTTAAGTGCAGCAGAGGGATATGCGAGTATCGTTGCCCTCTGCCGGAGGAAATCAGCGGTACAGTGCTGTGTGGTGGGCCCGAGCTGCCAGAGCTACCAGAAATTGCTCTGTGGGCTCTTGGATGGAGTTCCCTTCCTCACTTGTCACTCCAGTTTCCTTGTCAGCTCAAGTTCAAAGATACCGTCTGTCTTCTAGAGCTGTAGCAGTGGCCCCTGTTCAAGCCAGATCGTCTCATTCGTCCTTTCCTTCTTAGCTGTGTCCATGGATGTCTGTTCAGTGAAGCCCATTTGTATAAACAGAAAACCAAACAGTGGATCCAGCATTACAGGACCTGCTACTTCTCCAAACCTTATTGTCCTGGAACCACAACTAATTCTGGTAGATTCTATGGAGGACTGTGCACCCTTCCTGTAAAAAAGGAAATAAAACAGCTTTAAACTTCAGACTGTTAGCCCTGTCAGTTTTTGGTAATCCAAAGATAACCATAAAAAAATACTAACCTAGAAATCAGTATTTTGAATGTAAAAGACACTTAAATTTTGAATAGTGTTTGTACAATATGGAACAGGAATGAGATTGGACCAACTTATAGGTATGGTTTCACTAACACTGAATGTAGCTGCTGTTTTGATAAGCCTGTAGCATGAGAGAACTGTTTAGGTGTTTTGTTTTGTTTGTTTTTTTTTTTGTTTTGTTTTGGTTTTTTGGTTGGTTTTTTTGGTTGGTTTTTTTTATTTTGTGGTGTTGTTTCTTTTTTGCTGCTTTTGCTTTCATTTTGGTTTTCAAGAAACTGCAGTTTTTATATATTACTGGTGTTGAGGTTAAAGGGAGTTAACAAGGGCAGAGTTCAGCTGTACTACTGCAGTGGGAGTTCAGTGGGAACCTCTGTTCTCCCAGTGCTTGTTAATGGGATTGCTGGCATTCATGAGGAAGTCCTTGCTGAATATTGGAGAGAAAAAAGTCAGAGATGGTGACCGGGGAGAAGTAACCATGAATTGTGAATTGAAATGTTATTTGCTGAATGAAGCTGAATTACTTAAAGGCAGTATTACTTCGATAATGAGTGATACCTATAAGCAACAATAATTTGTACTGGAGACCAAAACCGGATAATATAGCAGGGGAGAAAATGCTAGTAGAGGTGTTGGATAGGTTAACCCAGGCCCTCTAGTATCATGATGGGAGAGAAACATCTTTTAGAGTACTCTTTCAGTTACAAAAGTATGGACAATAGATTCTCACGGGGCAATCTGGGTGGCAGGATCTAGTCCTCCACTACTGCAAGCAAATGCGCCCTATGATTCCTGCAACAGTTTTCAGGCTCCACATTGAAACCTTCATTGCTCCTCTCAAAAGGCTGTTCCACTGCCTGGTTTAACTGATTTCTAGAAATCTAGTTGTCAGTTTTAGTGCAAATGTAGTTCATGGCCAGCTTACATTTCTTTTGTTCTACAAATAATGTCCTTTTGTGTAAATGCCACTTTTCTTTCCCTTGTGTTTTGCACATGCTGCACCTGCAGATAGCAGTTATGTTCATTTATAGCCCTTATTTTGTTCTAAACCAGCAGTTCTTAACTTTTTCCTGCCCTTCCCCCTTTGCAGATGTATTGCATGCCATTGTAGTTTAAAGACCACTGGTTTAAAAAACAAGCCCTTCTAGTCCTCTCCTGTAAAGCAAACTTCATGTTCCTGTGGGTGAAGTTACTTTTGAGAAGGTTTATGTAAGATTATTCTCTTAGTTGCTAGATCAGGTAAATATCATAAATTCAATTTGTCATCTGTAATGTTACCTTGGTCGTAGTCTTTGTAGGATATATCTGGTTGAAATGTCCCTTTTGTTGATGTTTTCCTTTGAAATTACAAAGTACTGCAATTATCATGAACAGGTTTAATTCTGTTCCAGATGCTATTGGCTGATTAAGTAGTAAGGCATCTTCTGGCAGTTTCTTACGAGGTCAGTTACCATGAAAAAGTTGTATTTAACTGAAGTGTATGGGGTCTACTTTGAAGAACAGGTTTGTGATGTGCATACATTTCCTAAAAGACAAGGACTGTAATTTACTTTTTTCTTATTCTACTACTTTAGAAAAATCTGCCTGGCTAGATTAAAACTGGAAGTCAGATCTGAGGCTTTCAGATGCAGTCTCTTTGGTAGCTATGTCAACACTAATTATTGGATACATCTAATGTTACCATATAAACTAGCATCTCTTTTGGCCTGCAAAGTTTATCCTGGGTAAACTATGCTCAGCGTACTGAATTTTCATATTTGATCCGTAAATCTTTGCAAAGACCTTAACTAATGTTGTTAACTGTTCATTGTTCTTTTTAGTAATGTGGGCAGAAATGCATAAAGTATTTGAAAGAGGTTGCAGTGATTCTTTCTCACATCAGGATTTTTCCATTTGTCCCATTTTTCAAATGTTCCTTTATGGTTGTGCCTGCTATCGGCATCTGTATCACAGAATAGTCAGGGTTGGAAGGGACCTCTGGAGGTCATCTAGTCCAACCCCCCCGCCAGAGCAGGGTCACCCACAGCAGGTCGCACAGGACAGCGTCCAGGCGGGTTTTGAATGTCTCCAGAGTGGGAGACTCCACAATCTCTCTGGGCAGCCTGTTCCAGTGCTCCACCACCCTCGAAGTAAAGAAGTTCCTCCTCGTGTTAAGATGGAACTTCCTATGTTCAAGCTTGTGCCCATTACCCCTTGTCCTATCAATGGGCACCACTGAAAAAAGACTGTACTAGGTTTTGTCTTCAGTTTGCTGCTGCCTTGCAGGAAACATAGGTGTGATTAAGTCTGTCCTCTTCCTGCAGGTGGCATTAATGATTCCTTCGGCTTCTTCACCTGTTTTTCTGCCTTTCCTGCAGCGAAAGGACACTTTGCCTGTTTGCTGAATGCCAGGGTATCTTTGTGGTTTGGTGGTTCTGGAAATTTAAAGAAAGTCTACAAGAGAGTAGAAATTCAAGCAAGGAAGGGCAGCAATAGCCAGGTTCTTTTCATCCACTCTGTCCTTGCTGTGAGTGGTGGGCCTTCCCTGGTATCCTGTTCTGTTAGCGTTACCAAGTTTAGCTGTGGTTAGACTCTGAGATTAGCTTTCAATCATGATGCATGTTTTCTACTCTTCTTGCCCCTCACTGCCACCAGGTATTCGAAGCGTGAAGATGAACGCAAAATCCATCTTAAGCTCTTAGTAGTGTTTCAGGAAATCCTCCTTGTGGATTGCAGCTGTATGGAGATTAAAGATTTCTTGAGTGAGGAATGGAATAGTCCTACCTGTTCTTTCTGTAAGTCACTCCACATCTTGTGGTAGTAAGGTATATGCTTCCCTGGCATCTCCACTGTGCGCACTAGGTGGATGGAGGTGCTCAGGATACTTGCTTCGAAGTCTGGCTTTGTAGCAGCATCTCTTGCAGAATTCACTTTGGAATCTTAATTTTCCCTGCTAGCATTATTTTAGTTTAAAATGGATGAAGGTTGTGAAGATGTGTTTTTTCAGCTAATCGATACTCAGCTGACCGTTCTACTTCTACATTCTGTGCATCTCAAGGGTTCTGTTAAATAATATTTATATTAATAGTACCATCTACTGCTGAATCCCTCCTGTGGTTTATAAGAGCATATTTAAGTATTACATTATGTTAACTAGCTTCACTGATAGCTCAGGATTTAAGTTGTTTGTATTTGCAATACTTCTGCTAAGATCTTCATCTCCTATGAGTGTTGTAAATAACAGAGGTTGGGACTGCAGAGAAGGAGATTTCCAACAGCCTGGGCAGCAGGGACTGGGATTCCCCAGCACTGCAGGGCAAGGGGCTAGCTGGAACTGTCTTGAGGTACTTGTCCTGAGCCAACTTGCCTTACCTCGAGTGTTTGCTATATGTGGATCACCATTGCCAGCACAGAGGGCACAGCAGAGGAGGCGGCAAGTGAGCGGAGTGTTATCTATGGGCAGCAGTTCCTGAAAGAGGACTGAAAGCATAGAAGGCACAGAAACCTGGACTAGCTAAGATCAAAAATCGGAGTCTGTGAAGAAGAGAGGGATGACCAACACAAGGGGACCAGAATGGGTGAGGTTTTCTTTTAGCAAAGCTTAATATAAAAAGTTAAACAAAAGTGTTTACTCTGTACACAAGAATCAAATTTGAACAATTCATAGAATCCCTTCTATATTTCATCTGGTTATTAGTAATTCATGTTCTTAGTACGTATTATTATGCACTTTAGCTAACTTAAGAGGCCTATCAATTGAATTTTATAAGCTGTTTATTATGTATTACCTACTTCTTGGGTGGGAAGATAGCAGTGTATCCACACGGGAAGATGTGCCATCCTGTACTCAGCTACCTGACAAGATAACAGTATCCGAAGCGCGCACCTTTACTAGCCTTTCTTCCTACATGTTGAATTTCCGCTTGGATCTTCGATAATTCTAACGGTTGGCCGTGTTTCTTGTATGTTTGCTCACTGCCCTTTCTTACAAGTGCTGGTGTTTGACCTGATTGTGTAAATACAGAAGGGTTGGTGCATTCTCTTGCAAGAACCATTGGATTGATGGAGGAATTAACTTCAGAGATGTCAAGTGTCTGAAGCTGTGGTGCAGAAGTTAGTTCAGGAATAAAACAAGAATCTGAAATTTAGATTTCATGGTGAGATATGTCATTGTGCTACCACTAGATTAATGCCTTGGCCCAGGGTAGTGCTGGCTTTTGAAGAGCTTATCTTCAAATGTTTAAAATTCTGTTCTTGTGTTTTACCATAAACTGATGTGGTCCAGCAGTCATCTGGCTCACATACTGGAAATATTTTATTTTTCTTTTTACATGACTCATTACCATGCATTTGTAGCTATGGTTATTTTCTCTTAAAGGATTTGTTCTGTCCTTTAATTACCATGATTTGGGGCATTCAGGTTTGACTTATGACCAGTGTAGAAATTCCTCCAGCACTGCTAGCTTCTAAATAAATCTTTTAGCCTACGTGCCTGTAAAATTACCGGTTGTCTTATTACTTCTGCATTAGCCTAAATTGGAATTGAGGTGAGGTTACGTTGCCCT
Source organism: Ibidorhyncha struthersii (assembly GCA_013398815.1). Classification (NCBI taxonomy): domain Eukaryota; kingdom Metazoa; phylum Chordata; class Aves; order Charadriiformes; family Charadriidae; genus Ibidorhyncha; species Ibidorhyncha struthersii. Next base: position 607,935 of record VZSZ01002577.1, on the reverse strand, counting down.
ACTGCATGTGTGAATCTTAAAACTTAGTTTAGGTGTCAAAGTGTTTCTTTTAATGTGTTTGGGTTTAGCTGCTAGAGGTGCTTTGTCTTGCTCAGGAGCAGTGGGATTTACTTGAGTGATGAAATAACGAGAGAACTACCATAGCAAATATTATTACTGGTAATTTGGACTCCACGTAGCTTGAAAAAAATCATGAAGAATCATTGCTTGCACATGCTTGTTCTCACTAAGGTATTCCATTAATAGGTAGTGATCTTTTCCCTTTCCTTTTGCGTTATTAAGTATGTTCTTTTGTTTTCTGGAAGATACTACTGTTACAATCAGAAAATTAAAATATGTGGTTTTGTTTAGGCGAAGATGTAACTGATGTTTTCTGAAGGATCGTGTTGCAGTTTTTGTCCGTTTTATTGCTGAAGTGGTTATTTTAGTTAGCAGAACTTTAATTTGGGTCAGTTTTGTTTGTTACTTCCTCAGTATTTGATAATTATTTTCTCTTAGCTTGAATTCCTGGTCTAAGGTACTTACTGCTGATGGTGTTTGTGATACTACTGCAGTAACTTCTAGTAAGAATATCAAACTGGAAATGGCTTCTTGGGTTTCCCAGTCTTGTCACTTAGTATAGGAAACCTAATGTTTTATAACTGCTGTACAATTTGTACTTTAAAATAATCAAACTATCTTAAGGATAGGTTTTTTGCTTCTATTATTAGAGTTCGAAGAAAGATTCTAACCACCAGAGCATCCAGGGTCTTGAAAGTCTGTGAAATACCAGCCTAACATTTTGAAGGGCTGTTTCATACCCACTTTTTTTTTTTTTTAGTGATAATTGCAAGTTTTGTCTTATGGAGCTCTTTGCTCATGTTTATTCCTCGAATGCTTTTGTGACCAGGAATTATATCACTTACTGCTCCTTCCGTCAGGTAAGGAAACAAAATTTCTAGTCTGTGTTTGCAGTATTCACTTTTCTGTTCCGATCATCCTCAGCTGTGTCTGCTCTGCATACTTGGCTCAGATCTGAGCTGGATTTGCACCTTAGTTTGCCTGCTGCCCACACTGTTAAAACAGCATGGGACATGGTGTCCCTTAGCATCTCTTAATATCCTCCAGAAGGTCTGAAGTCTGCGGTGAGTTAGCTTGCTGTGTTGGGCTTTGATGTGTAGTGCAGTTGGAATCGCTCATCAAAACAGAAACATGGTTTAAGAAACTATTCTTAATCATCTTGCCGTTGTTAGCTGCTGCTCCGCAGCTGAGACTGCATGAAATGACTGCTTGAATCGTCCTCCATTTCCTGCCTCAGAAACTTCATGGTCCTGCCTTTCATTTTGGAACTGGAGCTGTTGTGTCATTTCCCAGCTGAGACCAGTGTGGAGGCTGCAGGTGCTGCTTCTCTTCGCTTCAGTCAGCTGATTCCTGCAGTTGAACAGTTTAACACAGACCACTGATGGAGCAGGAATAACAAAGCAGGAGCTGGTGCAGGGAGGCATCCATCGTTGCTGGAACAAGCAACCACTTTCTCTCCATTTATACCAGTGCTTGTCTTTTGCACTTTTCTACTCATGGTCTAGAGTGAATCCTTTGGTTGCTGTCACTGGTCTTGGCTGAGACGTCATAATTCGTGGTCTGAGACCACTGCTAGTGATCAGATGATGTCCTTTTATCCTTTTTCTTTTTTCTTTTTTTTCTTCTTTTTAAACTTATGGTGTGGTCGAGCAGGTCCATGCTTTCTGGCAAGCACTGGGCTCTGGGTTTAAGGTAGAGGTTTCCTTCTGTTGCCATTTCTGCTATCTAAAAGCGCCTTTCTCTTCATGCTTGAGTCTGAATCCATCTTTCTTAAACAGGGCACACACAATAATTTGATGAATTTTCCAGGCAGTCATAAATTGGGGTCACGATTGCTTTATTTCACAGGTATGTCACTGTGATGACTCATGGTCACTTTGTAATGGACTAGGCTTTTTTCCTCCTTCATCATTTCCAAATTAAGGAGCTGTTTACCTGGTGGGAATATGTATTTTACTCAGGTATGTGACTGTGCATCTTGTGCTGTAGAAATTCATCCCACTTCTATTACTCAAGTGTACGAGGTTATCCAGTTCTTTTTGTCCAGTATTCTGGTTCTCTTTTCCTGACTCAGTTTTATCAAAAAACATCAATAAAAGCCAGGATTGCTAATGAAAAAAACCCACCAAAACTAATCCCTAAGCCTAACTAAAGAATGTGTAATTTTAAGCATCTACACATACCCATCAACAAAGACCATGAATGTGGAGGTCTTTAGAAAAGAGTAGTGCAGTCCATGTGTTGAAAAAAATAGTTGGACTTGTGTGTTCTCTTTTATCAAGATTTAAAATATGTCCAGGAATATATTGGGGGATTTAGAAAAAGCAGATGGTGAGGTCCGGTTCTTCCTGAAAGCACTTCGGCTTGCTCTGAGCTAGTGAACTCAGTGAAGTAAACCAGACAGAGAACATGCAGGTTTGAGTGTAGAGAAAAGTGGGTATTCCTTTCAGTCAGTGGTATAAGAGCTGATACGAGAGATTAGATTTTTATATTCGTTGGGTAGAAACAGTGAGAGTTTCAGATCCAAATGTGTGGATAAGCATGTCAAAGAAAAACAATAGAAAGAACGGTGAAGGGACTGAGCCTGCTTAAAAAAGATGAGAAGATAAACAACCTGCAAGCCACATTAAGACATGTCAAACCATGATAAATACCAGAAGATCCTTCAGTCATTCAAATAAAGAAACAGAACAGGGAAGCAGAGCTGTCATAGCATTTTTCTGTGGGTTTAGTCCTTTGTAAGGACGTGGGGAAAAGGCAGGGACATTAATGGACATGACAGTTTAGAAACTGAGACAGATGTAAAAGTGAATAATGCTAAAGCACAGAAGTCCAGGTGAGTTAATAAGCACCAAAAAAAGCCTTCAGCAGGTATGTACCCTTAGTACGGCTTCAGTAAACTTCTGAAATCTTGGAAGAGAGTGAGACATTGAGTACCTAATAAAGAAAATAAAATACAATTAGCTTATGAAAAGTAAATTATGCTAGAGGAGTCTGAGACCTTCTCCGGTAAGACCTGCTTTTTCCAAAGTCAGTATTTCTCCTGTCTTTGCTAAGGTGCTGGGTAGGAATCTACATTTAAAATAACCCATTTAAGCTATAGAAGAAAAATATGTTTTATGAGACGGGTTGTAGTGGTGGTGATGAGATGGACAAGAAGTAGTGACGAGTAGTTTTGGAAATGGAAAGAAAGGGGTGGGGACAGTTGTTAGAGGATACAAGGCGTTTTGATGATTGGCTTAGATGTAAGGGTGGCTAATCATCTGCCTGTTAGGGCTTTGCACAATGGACTTAAGATTCAAAATAAATAAACAAAAAACTCCAACGTTGAAGGGTTAGGATATTACAGAGGTTTAATGGTGGTTTAGTGCTTGGAATACCACAAGTGTTGCATCGATGTGTATCTTAAACCTGTAAAAACCCTATTCCTTTCAGCTAGAGTTTGGTTTTCATAACTGGGAAGCATTGAGTTAATAGTTGACATGTGAACGTTAAAAGAAAGTGGTAGCAAGAAATACTGCTCTCTTTCATTTTGTAATTGTGTGGTATTTATAAGAAGCTGTGAGGTCATTGGCTTCCGGTACGAGCCACTTCCTGAAAACCTTGTTTTACATGGTAAATCTAAAAATGTATTTCTTAGAAAAACTCAGCTGTGTTTTGTTTTCTCTTTTCTTGCTTCTGTGTGTCCACCTTACTTTTGTTTCTACGCCAGAGCTTATATACTGCTGCAGAGTAGCGATACCTCGTGATGGAGGATAACGCTGCAGAGGGCACAAGCTGTATGGGAGAAGGTACTGTGGAGAAATGCAGTTCACAAAACCCAGTGCAGTTGGGAAGCAACTTAAACATGCTGTCTGACGCGTAGAAAGTATTGACAGTCACAAGCTTTAGTGAACTGTGAGTCATACATTGACAAATAATCCGATTATGTTTAAAATAATGAAGTAAAACCGACATCAGCAAAACTATTTTGAGTTCTCAAGAACTGTTGCGTTCTCCTCTCTCTCCTCTTAAATAGGAACTGTTGAGTTCCAAATATGTAAAACGCAGTTAGCTTCTTGCAAAGCTTGTAAAAATTAATTTTTTGTTTTTTTGAATGCAAAGTTCTCATGTTGTCTGTGGCTTCTAAACTTGTAGCTTTTAGAAGTAGCCATCAAATTTTGTAAGACATCAAGGATTTGGCAGTGAAAAGAAACAAGCGTATATCTGTATGTGAAAAAGGAAACAAGCAGCCATACTTTATTACTCATTTGATTAACAGAGGACATATTTTTGGATTGTGTAGCATCATTATTTGTAATATAAAAGAGATTCTTTCAAAATGTGTTCTTTAAAATGTGGAAATATAGTCATAATAGAGCAATATAAATCAATTAAACTGTGGCAGGTCAGTGTGTGTGGGAACCAGGCAAAATGAAGAGCATGTCGGAAGGAAAAATGAGAATTCTAAGGCAGTTTAAGAGAGTTATATGTATGTTTGTTTGGTTTAGCCAAGTTGGATAAACTGAAATAACTAAAAAAGTATGTATTTTTAAAATAACACTGTAATCCTAAAATGTGTGGGTGACGTTTTGGGTTTTTTTGGTGCTTTTTTTGCCTTCATTTTAATTGGCTAAAGTACAAGTTAAGGCTAATATCTAGGCTAGCAAAGACTAATTAGAAGAGCTTTGTAAAGCAGTGCTTTGATTTATAAATTATCTAAGTTTTGCAATATATGAGGATACAGATCATCTGATGTGAAAATGAGTGTGTGAACATTGTGTGTCAATTTGAAGGTTAAACTTCAATGCTTGGGGTTAATAACATATTCATTTCAAATCGGGTTATTTTGTTTGACCACGGAGGATAGATTGTAACTTGCTAGACTTCACAGAAATGTGAAGTCTGTGATTCTAAATAACAACAATGGGAAATTCTTAAAATTACAAGTAGTTCTTAAATTTACAGACAGTGTTATAACAATGTGGTTTTAGCCAGTCAGCATGCTGTTTTATAACAGCTATAAAGTCATTCTCTCTATCTCCAGAAAGACATGCTGCCTGTCAACCTACAGTTGGCAACATCCCTATAAATTTCCATGGTAATTTTATTGGTAATTAGCACTTGTCAATAGCTTGTGTATCCTAACCTTTACATGTCTCAAACCTATTCCGCTCATATAGGAATCAGTTTGCAGATTTCTAAAACTACAGCTCAGACCTCAGCTTTGTGGCTTTTATTACCTCTTTATGAAGAATACAGGTTTTAAACTTAGTTGAGATGCCCGTGTTCACTGTTCTCTGTTGACCCCCCCATTTTTCTTGTCCAAGTTTCAAACTTGCGGCTGTGGAACTAACATCTTAATCAGTGTCTCAGTGTCTGTTATTTAAAAATTTGTCTTTTTTTTTAATCTGGAAAAAAAAGGTCCAAGTACTGAAGTTACTGGAAACTGTGGGAGCGTGCATTTGTTTGGAATCAGGCTCTAACTTTACAATAGCAGTTTATATGTTTTACTATGAGGCAATAATGTACTTGTGCTGGTATCATAATGCAGTCGCTGCGTTGTCACAACTGTCACCATGCCATTTAGTTTTAACTATGAATGCTTTGATCCGTTAGTTCTGCACCGTTGATAACTGATACACGTTACCACTTTACAGCACTGTCAGCTCTGGGACTTTAGGGGGGGAAAAGCCTCCTAGACCTGATAGCACTTTTTGCTATAATGCTTCACTTCCTGATGTTTGTAGGGCATGTCTGAAGAGCTTGAGATGATGGGTTAAATTGAACGCTGGTATTTAAGCCTCTTGTTTAGAGGTAACTGGGTGGTTTGTCATGGCACTACGTTATACATACAGTCACAGCTCTCTGTGTGTTTCCTTCTATCACAGCTCTTGCGGAGGATACAGCAGCTGGCATTGCCTTTGGCATGATGGTAAGAACTGTAGATGTTAAGGCAGCACTTTAGGGAAGTACTTACGCTGGAAAGTCGTACTGGTTGTTGGATTTGAGGTCCAGGTGGTCTTTCCTTTCAGTTCAGTCTGGTAGAGCCCTTGATGATTTTTGCATTCGCCTGTAGCTTGGTATTGTTGTTGACCTGAGATAATCTGGGAATATCTCATTGAACCAATTTTCAGTCTGTCCAGTGCATTGTCTGGTTGCCTGACAGGTGAAAAAAAAAAAAAGGGGGGGGTAAAATTCTTCTGAAGCGGTGTAAAGATGAAATACATTATTGTGTGAAGAAAAAGGATTTAGATTAAGTGACCGAAAGCCTTTGGACTATAGAGTCATAGTCCAGGTGCTTTGTAGAAATGGACTTGGGCTCGAAGTTCATAAATCTTAGGTAATTAGTGCATTGAAAGAACACTGTACGTTTATTTATATTTAAAATATCTTGATTTTGGTTGAAACTTTGGCACATAGCTGGAAATTGTGTTGGAATCTGTTTTTCAGTTCTCTGTTGCTTAAAAACCTAAACCTGGAAGTACTTTGCAAAAGGCTGTTTAGCCTTTGTACGCTCTTCCACAGCATTAAATCGCTTTATTGGTTTTTACATTTGGTGTGCAATAGTTACTTGTTATCTTTACATCTTTATTATATTCCCAACTGCACACTTAGTGTTAAGCTTGTGAAGATTTTATTTATGTGAATAAAGGTGAGCAGTATATGGCTTGACAGCTGCAATTTCCATAAGTAAAAGCAAACTGAAGTAAATAAAGAGTTAAACAAAGAAGAGGAACTCTTAACATACCAGTGCAGTTTCAGATAGTTATCACTAGGAGGACACATAGACCATGATATTAAAGAGCTAATTGTTTACCTTTTCATATTAGCTAGTTTGATTTGTGTTGAAAGGTTGCCATATAATAATGTGTTAGATAAGTTATTTCATTTTACTTGAAATCTAAAGAGAGTTGTGTAATGGACTAAAAATGAATATGATAACATTTTGGAAATCTCACAGTGATTACTTTGTCAGTGAATCAGGAGAATGCTTATTCTCGAGGGCGTACACCAGCCAGTAATAGGGGATGTTTAGGTGGAGGTATTCCCCTTTTTTTTTTTTAATTGTTTATTTTTCAATTTTGTACTGCAAGGATTCCTTACGCCTTTTTCTAAAATGTTTATGGTGGCTTCTGCTGGGCAGGATGCTGTGTAAGGTGGAACGCTGGCTGGGATTCGATACAGCACTTGCTATCATCTTGATTCATGTTTAATCTGTTTGCGATCTTACAGTGTTTGCAAATAGCTTTTCTTTTAGTTGTCTATATGTGTTTACTTAGATTCTGATATACAGTGTCTGTATCAGGTTGAGTAATATGGAAATTAGTCTAATTGATTTAAATAGTTTGTAGACTGCCCATGTTGCTGAGGCAAGCTGTTACCTAATAAAGATTTCAGAATCTGACTCTTTCTGTATAGAATCATTATTGATATCACACATGCAGACAAAGATGATAACTGAAGCATATGCTTTAAATAAAATGACATGAGAAAATGAAAAATGGTTTCAAATTTAAAGTTAGTGAAGGATGCACGAAAATAACACCAGATGGAGAGAAAGAGAAACTAAGACATGGATTATTAATAAGTGTGATGTGTTACTGTTGAATACAATAGAATGTTACAGGCTTCCAGTGTGTAAAATTCGTTGCGACTTCTGTAAGAGTTGCTGCATTGCATAGAAGTGAAAATGCATCATCTGATTCTTTTAGAGTGATGATCCCTGAGACTACAAAAAAGAGCACAACCCAGTTTTAAGTGATTTTTTTTTGAAACTTAGTAATTGTTTTGCCCTGGTAAATCTGGGGAAGATTGAATGCAATTTTAATAAAAAATGCTATTTGTGAAATGAATATGGTTTTACATCTCTAGGTTCATAAACTTATTTCACTGGGAGACATTTTCCTCAATGTTGAAGCCTGTTTCTATAGTTTCATTTTGTTAGACTGAACAACAAACCACTGAATCTCCTTTTGATAAAATTTGTGGTCTGGAATTGTTGCATTGTTGCTTTATTGAAATTTCTGTGTTTGCACACACTTGTTCACCTTCCCCTCATTATCTGTGTCTAACATAGTTTAATTTTTCACACATTTGCTGGTACTTACTGTGTTGCTTTCATCCTTACAGCAAAACCTGTTTTTTAATTTTCTTGTAGGCTATAGTTCCTATCCATCTATTTGTATTCTCTCAGTTCAGTTGACTTTTTTTTTTTTTTTTTTTTAAGGCCTTGGTCCCCGCTTTATAACAAAAACTTGGAGTTTTGCATGAGACCTTTGCGTGAGGACCCAGCCTGGTTCCAGACTCTGTCAATTGAGTATCTGTGCTGACTCTCTGGACAAGTCTGGGCATTCTGCAGATCTTGGGCTTTAGCCCCCTGCATCACTTAGTTCTTCATAATTTGAGTTGAATTACAAGTTTGTCAAGGCAGCCTTTTTTTCTGAAGCGTTGCTGCTAGGGACTCTGCAGAGATTTTTCTGTATTTTGCAGAACTTTCTAGAGGTCTGGAGTAGGACCTGACTCAGCAAAGTACTTCGAGTTCTTTCTTTTTCTGTGTAAGTTTAAATGACTGTGGCTTCTTAGTCTTTATGATTTTTTTAAAGAGACCTACTAATCACTCATCCTAAAAATACCGTTGAATAGTCTAAACAACGATCGATGTATGAGCAGAAACACACTATAATACTACTTGTTGTGTCATTAGAGGTTTGCACCATTTTTGCAAGTGATCTAGTTACAATTTTGGAAAGTTTTGTGCAGAAGGTAAAGATTGGACCCCCTATTACTATCCAGAGAAAAGGCTATGATCCTTCTTACTCTAATGGGAAGGATGAGGATGAGACCATAGCACTTCATTCTAGAGTGTTCAAAATGAGGTTGGTTTTTTGTTGTGGTGTTCCCTCCCCCCCCCAAGTCAGATGAAATGCAGTGTACTGAAGAGTTGCACTGGACTGACAGAATGAGGGAAGCTGCTTTCAGAATGAATAAAGGCTGAAGTACGGCTCTCGTTCATACTAGCGAGTGGCTGGTGTTATTATCAGAGTATTAACACAGAGAGTAATTATAGTATCGCAGAATATTTGCTGTGTTCTTAAAAGGCAGTACTGCATTGGTAGTGAAGTAAGTTTTTGATTATTCAGACCCTTTGAATTAGAAAATTGCTTGCTACATTAGACTGAATTATACAAAATTTATTTAATTAGGTTTTTGTTTTACACCGTAGAAATTTTTAACCTTTGACGAAAAGTGAGTCCTTTGGAAATCATTCAAGGCATCACATTAAGATAATGATTCAGATTTTGAGTGAGTTACCAAAACAGATCAATACTGAGATCTTGTTTTGTGAGTAAAATCAAATTAAATTATGTCTCATAAATTCAGCTGTGAGGTTCACAGATTGACAGCTGGTACAGACTTGGAAGAACGATCAGGGCAGGGGAAGATGGAGGAAGGCAGGAGGTTAAAGCAGGCAGCCATCTGATGGGCAGACACTCGAAATGCAAGCAGTATGGATGGCAGTACTACTGTGCATATTAGTATTTGTAGCGTAGCACATTAGGATACTGTATACGTTTACCACTAGGAGCGTAGTCATATGTGAAATCCTAATTTTTTGCAGCGTTTAGACTCCATTACCACAGACTTGCCAGAGTTGCATTTTGCAGCCTATGAGGTGTTACAAAGAGCAAATCGAGTACGAAGCAGCCTTCTTCCGTCAGCTTCGGAGCTGTATCATACGAACTGGAGAAAAGGATTCTTGGTTGAAATGAGGCATGGGCTGAGGAAGTGTAGACGTGCTGAAATAGAGGGTTTATATATATCAGCTTTTCTCAGCTGGTTGCCAAAACTTAAATGCTTCTCCAAAGTAGTTGCAGGTTTATTTCCAGAACATACTGAGGATGAAACATTCATTCTTCTCTAATCCAAAGACCAAAAAGGGGGGGGGGGGAATGGGGCAGGCTTTCTTTGTCTCCGCAAATACAAGGCTTTTCATGCTATCATTTCAGTGAAGAATCAGTTAGATTTGGTACTCGTCTGCCTTGGTGTAGAACTACGGAACTCTGTCAGCACTGATGGAAAACACTGTCTTTGCAGCAGTGTATTGCCAAAGGTAGCATCATTTACGCGGTAAAGGTGAGCAGAATGGGATCATGGTATTGTAGAGTGGTGGAGGATTTGATGTATCTTCTCTCTTACTGCCAGTTTCTGCTAGTATAACCCTAAAAGTAAGAAATCGGTTCTGTGTCATGCTAACAAAATTTCTAGGAAATAGTCTTCATTTATCCTTTTCAAAGATTCTAAGGATAAAGCAGGAATCCTACAACTTCTTTTACAGTCATAGCAAACACTTAATTACAGGGTTCTTTCCAGAAGAAAATCTGTCTTCGTATTGCTGTACTCAGTAGTTGATAATTTTTTTCCTCATGCTTTACCTTAGCCTTTTTTGTCTTTTTTTTTTTTTTCCCTTTAGTCTTTTTAACTAAAAAAGATTTTTGTTGCTAAATGGAATTCCTGATTTTAAGTGCCACAAGTGATAGCAGTATTGGGATAATGGATGAGTTTGGGAATGACAATTAACTATATCATGTGTTGTTGTCAATGTTAGAACATAATCTTTTGCTTTGACCAAAAAGGTTTGTTACGGCATGAAAGCAATTTCAATGCCAAACGGCGTCTGTCATGTCTACATAGTCATGTAAATAGTTTTGAGAGCTGGAGCAAAGAAATTAAATGTTTTGCCCTAGGACACAAGCTCTACCTGAATCCATGTAAGGTTAGATTTTGTTAGAGGTCCAGGGTACAGGAGTTGCATAGAGTGCCTTGGGTTGCAGAAGAGTGTTTTTATACTTAATTTCTAAGTGTCTTACGGGAAACATTAGATGCTGTAATCCGGTGTAGTTGATTTGTTGAAGATGGATGGTAATTGAACCAATGTGGGATTAAAGAAGACTTTCCTTATCTATTCATGTGACCTGTCTTAACAGCTTTTAACCAAACAGTGGAAAAATAGATGAGTGTGTCTGTAGACGTTTGGCAGTATCTCCAGAAGCCATTTCCAGGGCCTTCATTTGTTCCTGTTAATTTGCATTAGCTGGTATCGATTTCTTGAGTTTGGTAACGGTCTTGACATATTCCTCGGTTTTAAATTGAAACAGAGAGTGGCAGAAAAGAGAGGGAGAATGCAGGAAGGACCAGTGTGTTCATGCCTGTATATTGTAAAAAGAATAGAATGCTTGTGTAGAACTAAATAGAATAAATGCATGTGTAGTAGAAATGGGGGCTGGAGTCTGTTCAGTGCATGAAGGTTGCTCAAGTGTTTGTTCCAACAGAAACAGTGCAAATTGATGTACAGAGTGAGTTTTCAAACTCCATTTATTATCAATTATCTCAGAGCTGTTGGCCACTAAGGGTGAAGCTTGCACAGCTTGTTTCAAACCACAGTACTGATAACTCTTAATGGAATTATGTCTCCGTATTTCAAAAGATGTCTTGACTTTCTTGGAAGAGGAAGGTGACTGACATAAATGTACCCAAACAGGAAAGGAAAGATGTTATTCCTGGTATTTTTCAGAGTATTTTTCTCTTCTGCAGAATACTTGAGAAGCAGTTGAATCACTAACAGGAATGACAAGCTAGGAAGTTTTGAAGGGAGTGCAGTGATCAGACTTGATAGTGCATACTTAAGAAGTCAAACCTCTTGCTGACACCAGATCAAAGACAGTGAAGTGCGTGTTAAAACAGCACAGGATCTTTTCCATGTCTTCATGTTTCAGATACTCGGTAATACATAACTTTCGTATTTGTTTGGTTAAGAAAACTTTGGACTTGATTTATATTTGGGTTGTTTTTTTTTTTTAAGTAGAAAGCACTGCTTTGCCTAGTTCTGTTTTTTGTTGTTTTTGTTTATTTGTTTGTTTTGTGTGTGAGTGTGTTTTTCTTTGAACCAAATGCTGAAATTGGAAACTGATCGTGAATAATAAAATATTCACAAGAGTTGTATTAGGTGTTTTAATTTTCCACATTGTGTTACATGGGTAACAATATAGTCTAATCACAAGAAGAAAAGGTCAAAAAAATGGTCTGAACAGGTAAAAGTTTGAACTAGATTGATCTTAGAATATAATTCCCTATTTGTTGAGACAGGCCTTTGAATTTCAGAATGCTTTAGGCTGGACCCCCCCCCCCCCCCCNGGCTGGCCCCCCCCCCCCTCCCATAGTGTGAGAGGTCACAAATAGGAGTTGTTCAAAACCAACCTGACATCCCAATACGCTGTCTGTACAGTTTTGCTGGTTGTAGGTCACTGAACTGTCACGGATGTAAAGATTAAATGAGGCAAACTGCTGTATATTGTGCATAAGAGAAATAGTACTTTTCTACCAGCGTTTCATTACTTCTTACTCTGTCTAGAGTTCTTGTCTATCTATTGTTTCCTGGCTAGGTATAGAAGACTTGGCAGTTTCAGGAAATAAAATTAGATGTGATGGTTCATTTCTCTCATGGAATGATGAAATACCATCTTTTCAACAGAGAGAGGTTGTGGTCAGACTAGGAAGGCAGAATGTCTTTGTCCTTGGCGTCATTTCCTTGGCTGACAACCATGGGGTCAGCATGTCTTTTAATTAACATTCTGAGCTTGCATATATCACTTTTGATACCAGAAATACATATCAAATGTTCCTTTTGCCAAGGTTTTCATGTTTTGGACAAGAGCGTGCCTTGAACCTGCCTAGGAGAAGCCTACAGTTGCCAGCAAGATTGATCCCTCTAGGAACAGGAGCGCAGGTGAATGACTGTACCTGAGCAGGTCCCTATAGGCTCTTTACTGTCAGTGGAGGGTTGCTTTCAGAAGTTTAGGATGTGATTCCTCATTTTCTCCTGTAGACACTGGATTTAGTGGAATGAACCATACTAAAAGCTCCACTACTTTAACTAGATCTCCTTTACCTACAATAGGTGCCTACACCTAGCTAGGTTGAGATGTGGACACATACGTTACAGAAGTCAAGTGAGGTAAATCCCAATCCCTGTATTAGGTGATTCAGTTACTGTGCTTTGTAAGAAATCTGGGTTTACACAGGTGCGCTGTGGTACTTTTCTGCAGAAATCTGTAGAATCCAGGGTCTTTTGTCTTCCGAAATGAGTATATGCCAAAATAGGCTTTTGCAGGCAGATTGGAAAATTATTAATATCGCGCTTTCCTGGTTTTTACACGTGTATTAATCTAGCATCTTGGTTTGTAGGAATTGAGGAGTTACAGGGGAATGTACTGCGCTAGAATAAAACTAGTCTGTAGTGTTAAACTCTAAATATGTAATAACACTGTGGACTCTGTCTTGGTCACTCTGCCATTAAAATCCCAAAGATAATCTTGATGAGTTTTATTCTGTTCTTATAATCAAAATCTGCAATGCAGTTGACTGCTAGTCTTAAAATACTTGTATGGATTGATTAAAGAGATGGTGAATTACATGGCTGTGTTCTGATATTCCCAAGTGACTTCACCATCCCTGAAAATGCCACCTGCTGTTGAAATAATAGGGGGAAAAAAAGGTTAGAATCGAATCACATTGGTGAAATCAGTGCACATCTAAACATTATTATAAAATTTCTTAAGGGCTCTGCTGAAATGGTTAGGTAGGATCATTCCCACTTGGTGCTTGCACCTAGGTGTAAATGTTAGAACATAATAGAATAGAAGAGAATAATTTCAATTGGAAAGGACATACAAAGGTCATCTAGTCCAGCTGCCTGACCACTTCAAGGCTGACCAAAAATTAAACTATGTTGTTAAGGGCATTGTCCAAACAGCTCTTTGACAGGCTTGGGGCATTGACCCCCTCTCTAGGAAGCCTGTTCCAGTGTTTGACCACCCTCTCGGTAAAGAAATGCTTCCTAATGTCAGCTCAGAACCTCCCCTGGTGCAGCTCCGACCCATTCCCATTGGATTCCAGGAAGCACCTCCCTCTCCATGTCCCCTCCTCAGGAAGGTGCAGAGAGCACTGAGGTTGCCCCTCAGCCTTCTTTTCACCAAACTAGACAAATTCGAATCTTAGCTGCTCCTTGTAGGACATTCCTTCCACCAGGTTTGTTTGCCCTCCTCTGATCACATTCAAGGACCTTCGCATCCTTCTTAAGTTGTGGGGCCCAGAACTACACATGGTATTTGGGATGAGGCAGCACCAATGCAGAATATAGCGGGTTAATTGCCTCTTTTGACTGGCCGGTTGCGCTGTGTTCGATGCACCCCAGGATGTGGTTTGCTCTCACTGTTGGCTTGTACCGACCCTGCTGCCAACCAGCACCCCCAGGTCCCTTTCTCTAGGGATGCTCTCCTGCCACTCCTCTCCTAATTTCTATTTGTACCCAGAGTTACTCCATCCTGGGTGCAGAATCTGGCACTTGGTCTTGTTAAATTTCATCCCATTAATCATGTCCCAATGCTCCCATCTATCTAGATCCCTCTGCAAGGCCTCTTGTCCCTCAAGAGAGTCAACAGCACCTCCCAGTTTGGTTTCATCAGCAAACTTGCTAATGGTGCATTCAACTTCTTCACCCAGATCATTGATAAATGTATTGAACAGCACTGGCCCTAGAACGGAACCCTGAGGAACACTGCTGGCGACTGGTCACCAGCCAGATGTAGTCCCATTCACTGCAACCCTCTGAGCTCTGCCCTTCAGCCGGTTCTTCACCCAGCGCATTGTGAACCTGCTCATCCCACAGTTGGACAGCTTGTCCAGAACGATGCTGTGAGGGGCAGTATCGAAAGCCTTAACAAAATCCAGAAAAACTGTGTCCACCACCTTCCCTTCATCCACTGGGCGGCTGACCTTATCATAGAAGGAGATCAAAATAGTTAAATGGGATTTTCCCTTGGTGAACACTGTGGTGACTGTGCCTCGTGACTGGATTATCCTTTAAATTCCTTTCAATGATACCCAGTATAATCTTGATAATTTTTCCAGGAACTGAGGTTAGACTAACAGGTCTGTAGTTCCCTGGGTCTTCCCTCACGCCCTTTTTGTATATTGGAATAACACTGGCTAGCTTTCAGTCAGCAGGGACCTCCCCAGACCTCTGGTAGATGATTGAGGTGTTTATGCAGCTGTACAGGGCAAGGCGTGATTCCTTGGATCTTTTCACAGCAGAAAAGAAAAGGTCCAGGGAGACCTTATAGCCCCTTCCAGTCCCTAAAAGGGGCCTACAGGAGAGCTGGGGAAGGACTTTTTACAAGGGCATGTAGTGATAGGGTGAGGGGGAATGGCTTCAAACTGGAAGAAGGTAGATTTAGATTGGGTATTAGGAAGAAATTTTTCACTCTGAGGGTGGTGAGGCACTGGCGCAGGTTGCCCAGAGAAGCTGTGGCTGCCCCATCCCTGGAGGTGTTCAAGGCCAGGCTGGATGGGGTTTGAGCAACCTGGTTTGGTGAGAGGTGTCCCTGCCCAGGGCAGGGGGATTGGAACTAGGTGATCTTCCAGGTCCCTTCCAACCTAAACCATTCTGCGATTCTATGAATCAGTGTAGTTCTGCTGGTTTGGTGGTGGGACATACACAAAGGGTTTGTTTCAGTTGTTCCCAGGAAACGAGTGCCTCTTCACTGGGTGGTGCATCTCTGACACATGCTGGTATTTCTCCTTGGTTATTGGTGTTTGTTCTTCTAGAATTATTTTCTGCACAAGTAGATGTCTCTTCCGGATAGTTTAATTACCGCGGATTATTTTAGGTATCATACTGATGACATGGGTGAGCAGAAGGAAACGAAATGGGGTTGTCATGACTACTGTGATTTTTTTTTTTCTAAATTTTTGTACTGCCATTTAAAAATAATTTTTTCTCTAAATTTTTAGGGATTAAAAAATGTGCTTTGCTGATTGTAAATCACTGGTCATACTTCAGACTCTCTCCAAATTCTAGCAGAGACAGTTTTTGTAAACATTTTTTTTTTCTGGAAGTCACAAAGGGTGAAAAGAAAGAGCAATCTCTTGGCAACTTATATAAAGGAAAATGGGGTTAGTTTAATACTCATGTAATAGTTGAGTACAATTTTGTTTTGGTGCTTACACAAAAATGTGATTGGTTTCAAATCAGGTGGTTTGGCATAGAATTTCTCTAGAAATTCTTTTAGATGCTGATAGCTTTCAGTGTAACTGGTAAATTTCTGTGAGCTTGCAGGTACTACTAACAACAATTTCATTCTTTTCCTTAAATAAATGTAATTCCTTATTCTTTCAGGAGTAGATCTTGCAATACTCATGCATTAGTTGTGGTTAGAAATTAGTTTGTCTTGTGGAACTGATTCAGGCCTGTAATTACTGTGTAGCAAAGAGAAGACTGAAATAATTTAAGGTATTTTCAGCCATTCAAGGGGGCAAATTAACTTCTTTATGACTAATCGAGTAAACATATTACTCTAATGCATAAGAGTGGATGTCTTTGTTTTCTGGGTACATTCATTCTTGACCTTTGCATTACTTGGACCATAAACAACGGTAGCACAGGGACAGATGTGGTTCAGAATTCCCATGCCATCAGTACGTTGTCAGCACTGATCAAATAGGAATCCTTTTACAGCGAACAACTCGGGTCTGGCTTTTAAAACAGAACAGGAATTTTCTATTTCTTAAAGTATGTCCATTTACAAAAATTTCTTACTGAAATATATATGTTGAGGGATAAACTATGTGATTAGTACCTACATAGTTCCCTGCTGGATTTGAGTTGATTTATGCCTCTGGCCTCTTTTGTATGCTTACTCGGCAGTGCCAGCGATGTCTGCAGCACTCAGCTTTGATTCCCAAGCTAGTTTTAGCTTGTGCTGATGATATAACCGAATAAGCCCAAGCTGAAAATGATTTAATTTCTCGTATTTCTCAGCCTAACAAATTAGCCGCTGATGAATTGCCTGTTACGTGAGTAGAGTGCCGCTTGTCCCCTAGCTAGCTTAACCTTGTTCTTAAACTGTCGAGCAATCAGTGTTGGAACTAAACAGTAGAAAAATTATTCCTCTGCCATTCTTTGGTTGCCGGTGTCTCTTAATATTTTCTGTACATTTACTGGAGGCTGGTAACTTCAGGTATCCATTTTCTGAAAGAATGAAATGTCTTTTCTTGTTACGGATTATTAAAAACAATGCTGAAAGAATTTTTCTTTGTGAAACTTAGTTAATATTATTGAACAATATAAACAATAGGATCTGTGTAGCATTGGATTTTGGTGCTGTACTGGTTTACCTCCAGTGTAAGCTACACGCAGTTCATTCTGCTGAGAAACTTGTGTCTGAAGTCCCACAACGGAGCCACTTAAAAGAGCAAATCTACAACAGAGGATGTGCATTTGTAGAAAGTGTAATAGGACTTTAAAGACTCCTGATGGTTAAGATATTTCTGTGCCGTGTCTTCGCTTGGGGTACCTGCGTACAGTTGGTTTTTAAGGTATATAATGCCAAACAGCGGTTAGGTGTGATAAGTGATGATCTTCTATCTCCCAGCACTTCTTTCACATCCTATATATTGATGACTCTTCTCCCCACTGCATGACCACGCTTCTCCAATCCATATTCTGTCTCCGTATGTTGGATTTAAAAGTGCAGTTTTCCAGCAGTGTTGATTAATTCTGCTTTGCTGAAAGGCACTGGTCACACAGAAAGCAGGAGAGAATTTAAAAGAATCCTGATTCCTTGCCCTGTACCTTCTTGCTCCATTTCTACTTCTCTGACAGATGTTGCTATGTAAGCTAACTATCATATGGTTAAATGGGCATAATCTTTACTTTAAAATGAAAATAGAATTTTGGCAGAAGCTGGCAGCATTAGAGAAATGCTCCTACTTGCCCTGAGCGCATTGTTTTTTTTCCAGAGGGTGTGTGTGTGTGACAGAGGCTGAAAAAGAGAGAGTAAGTATGTGTGGGCACTGGCAGCAGGCCACGCTCTTCAGGCCATGCACTGTATCATCCCTTCCTCTTCCTTCTTCCATTGCCTTCCAAAATGCATAGGCTTAGATATATACAATAACACGCTTATTTAAAAATCATGTTAAATGAACTCATGTTAGTCACTCAGCAGTAATGAAATGCTGCCAAGTGCTCCACGTCTTGTAAATTTATAGTTTTTTTTTTTTTTTTTGCAAAGGATGAAATACTATACAGTTACTGAGGCAGAGAGAAAGCCTCTTCCTTCACCCATAACATACTGAAGCATGAAGAAAGATGCTGAAAGCCAAGATTTCTAATTTGACCCTCCTACTTAGTGCTTCTGAACGTGAAGATTCTTACTCACTGAGGCTGTCTGCTTGTGGCAGGCAAAATTATCATTCACTGCATTCGCAGCTGAGAGGTTTGACGAGGTCAGTAACCAGTTCTAGCACAGCACGGCTCCTTCTCCCTCACTGCCAGCTTGGTAGCAGGAACAAGTGAGACTTCTGCTGCTTCCCTTCTAACGAGGTACGAATTCCAGATCAAATGTGAGAGCTGCTTCTTTCTACATGAAGAAATGGGATTCAGCCCCTGGACGTGTTCCAAGCAGGGATATCGTTAAATTTGACTCTGTTGCTTCCAACCGTTAAAGCATGCTGATCTGACACAACCAGGGAGAGAACTAAAATATATATATGTTTCAAAGATACAAGGCAGAAGGAACTGTTAGATAATTTAGTCTGACATTTAGAGTATTGCAGGTCATTACGTGTAACTGTTACTCCCTGTTTTGAGCTCAGTAACTCATGTTTGACTGAAAAATTAACAGGCGTTTGTTGCAAATGTTTTTCACAAAGGCATGCTGTCTTACTTTGAAGTTACTTAGAAATGACGATTTCAACATCTCTTTCAGTAATTTGTTCTATTGGTTAAACAGTCTGTGCTTTCTTCTTTTTTGTCGTGATTTACTGCATTTCTAACTTGAATACGTCTAATTTCTAGTTTTCTGTAGTTTTGTGGGAATTTTAAGCTGGCATAAACTGGCAGAGCTGCTGAAAGAAGCAGTCAGCTTCCCCCCATCGCTTGTTCCTGCTTTGATGCCAGCTGGCGTGGCCGGAGCGCTGGCCCCTGGTCCTGGCCTGGTCTTTCTACAGCTGTGCAGCAAACCCACTGCAGAACCAGCAACAACAATAGCAAAATCAGATTTGTACAGGGTCAGTACTAAGATCTAGCTCGTAGCACAGCTGCATGGAGGGTGCTGTCAGAAACGAGGAGCTGGAACAAGGACGGGAATGAACAGTCAGGGATGAGAAATGGGTGAAGCTGCCTGTTCTGGTGGCTGTCCCAACAGCAGATGGTGAAACCGTGCAGTTACTTTCAGCTGTTGGTTCTTTGCTGTTTTCTGCTGGAGATAGTCATGTTCTCATGGTGGCTTATGTCACTCTGTAGCCAGTAGCGTCTCTTTGCCCCTCTGGGTTGGTCCTCATGGTGTTAACATCACGACTTCACAACCAGGTGTATATCAGAACAGTGGAATAAAAAGTGGAATTATTTGGTGTAGCAAAAGCTGTTTGGAAGCAAGTATTGTCAAGGTAGTAACATTTGTTTTGTTGATAAATTTTTAGTATCTATGTTGTAGTAATTGGCAACTAATAATCAAGGGAAAAAGGCTTTGAATGGTTCTATTAGGGGGCTTATATGAAGTAAGTTAGTCTCAGTGTTAGCAGGTTGAAAGTGAAAATTCCCCGTAGGTGAGGATGGTGTTTATTAAATGTTTTGGAAAGAAATAAACTCAGTGTTAAGGATGCAAATTGATACATATCAGGTCTTAAGACCTAGCTGTTGAATAGTATGTAATACTAAACCAGGTGAACTTCACGGTAAATAAAATGTTATTTTCTCTCTCCTAGATGTTTGTCTCTCTTGTGAGAGCATTTGGTAGGAAATCTCTGTGCCAGCTCTCATGTTTTGAATGCTCTCTCCTGCTTTTTACTAAGAGGATAGCATCGTCAACCTTTACAAATATGAGAGAGATGTACGTTATGCTAGTTGTTTAGTCTTCCTCTGTAGTCTGAGGGAGGGTCCAGTTTTCTGAGCTACTGAAGGAAAGAGATGGAGCTCTGAAGAGTGAGATGCCAGGGACAAGTCAAACCCAGCAATACAAGATTATCCAGTCTGGGCAAGAGAATGGCTCCAAACCTACACTATCGCCACAAAACACTGTGACAGTTGTCCCTGTGCATGCATGTGTAGCTATGAACTAGAAAGCTCCAGTCTTCTGGGGCATCACTTGCTGATGTTGTTCTCTATTTAAGGAAAAAAATCCCTTCCAGATACTGCTGAAAGTGTTGACTGATTATTTTTTTTTTTCAAGTGCTGTCAAAATACATTTTGTTTTGCTTTTTGCTTGCATTTAAGTTTACCAGTGACTCTTACTATAGTGAAAGTTGTTATATAAAATTGTGCTATATTTTCTTCCCCAAAGATTCCAATACTGTTTAGGCAACCATGCAGAACTGATGAAGCATATAGTTGCTATTTCTTATTATTCAGCATACTGATTCCATGTCTCTTCTGGCAGCACAGTGCAAAACTTATATTTACTTAAGACTAAAAAGTATTCCCCTTTCTTTCGAGATGGATTTAGTTTTGGATAATCTCATTGTGTATTATTTCATCAGGAATTCATCTTCACAGGTTCTGGCTGGTACAGATCTCATTTTAGACATGGGAACTGATAAACACAGTTGTCGAGGCCTGTTTTGCAAGACGACTGTTCTTTATCCTTCCATTTTGCCTAGGAGCTCCAAACAGCCCCGTTCATCAGAGCTGTTGCCGCAGCTTAGAGCGAGGAAGCCACTTCGTTTGAGATCTGACCGATTGACAGTGTATGTTCATAAACGTCTTTAAAGTGACCATCTGATTTTGAGCTGTCTTAAATGAAGCTCCTCAAAGCTGCCCGGCTGCAGTTGTCCTAAAGGATGCTGCACCTCTTCTTCAGTTGTCTTTGTTTCTACTTAACTGAGCCTCCCAGCTTTGTTACCTGTCTTATCGTTTCCCTTCATGTGGTTGCTGGTTGGCATGTGTTCTTGAGTAGTCATGTCCCAGGCAAAGTGTTTTATGTCCTGACTGTTCTTTTTACATCTGTTTTGTATATTTTATTTTTTTTTTTTAATCTGTGAAAAACTTAATTGGGTGACAATTTTCTGGCCACCTGTGGTTTTTATAGGGGAAATCCCCATATTTCTCATTTAAAATTCTCACTTTAGGTTTTTATTGAAGACAGAAAAGGGTGTCTTTTCTGTTCTTTTTCATCTTTGTTTCAGTATTCATTGTGCAGATACATATTAGCCTGGTAAAGCTGTAAAATAGCAAAATTGGGATGATCTTCATTGGGGGTGGAATAGTTTAAAGAAGGCTTTGCAGTCTGATTTAGATGTTTGTATGTCAAAATAATTTAAGAGAAAGATGCCTTCTTATTTACCAAACACTTGCAAGTAAACCTTGAAAAAAAAACGCCATGGTAAAGATCAAGTAATTTTCTTCACAACATAGGGTCATTTCTTTCTTCAGAAACCTGTGTGAAAAGATGGGATTCTTGCCAGCCATAAAAGTGTTCAGAAGATAGCTGCTGGTTTTCCCTTCTTAAATTTCAAATAGTAAAACATGCAAAATTATTGACAAGCTTTCTCAAAAAAGGTATCCAGGTTCGACGCATTTTGCTAAAATACCATTTAACTTCTTTCAGGTGGAAATAAAGGATCTAAGAAGGGAAAATCAGTAAACAGTGCTGACAGAGACTTTTGGGGGGGTGAGGAGGAAAGAATCTCAAATGATGAATTGCTTCGGGAACCTTACTCAACTGCCTTTGGGGTCAGTGGAGGCTTTAACTTTATTTTCCTAAGAGGGCAGTGACACTCACTTTCACTGCAGTGCTTCTCTGCTATTGTATATATGACCTACAATATATATTTTAAAAACATTCAAAACAAAATTAAAAGGAATTCTTGTACTTGGTGAAAGCTGTTATGTGTGCCTCCTTCAGATGCCAGAAGTACAACTATCAAGAAAACATCAGCTTTTTAGTTCACTAACGAATGTGGTTGTGACTGTGTATCAGTTTTGTGCCCAGCAAATTTTGAAGATGTTTTTCAAGAGAAAAGAAATTAACTAGAGAAACCACAATTTTGAAATTAAGTTTAAGGTCATTAAGTTTTCCAAACCTAGTAATTTAGCTGTGGATGAAACCAAAAACAGGACAAAGAACTTGGCACTAAGAAGCATGTTTGTAGCTCGAACCTACCTTACTGACATAAACTAAACAGGAATTTCCACAGAGGAAAAAAGGGAATTAAGAAATCGGATCTTCTTAATTAAGGTTTTGGTAATCTGACCTTGTTGGTGCTTTTTGGAAACTCCAATGTTGGGTGCATTGTGAATGGCATTTGAATTATTTGTGTCTCTTCTGACTACGATGGGAGGAAGGTTCCCTGTTATGCTGTCAGGGTTCCGGTGTTCTCCATCAGGTGCAAATCTCTGGTAGGAGGAAGATTTTGCCTTCCCTGAGAGCGTCTGTGCATATTTCCGAGGGGCAGCTTTTCAGAGAACGGGGTAGAGCCTGGTCAGAAAGGAGCCACCGTCAGGAATGGAAGCTGAGGAGGAGGAAACGAACAGTCGCAGTAAATGCTCAAACGCAGAAACAAAGACTTTCCTTCAGGGATGCATAGGGATTATGCAAAATTAGGTAGTTAATGGATTGAGAACAAGGCTGAAAAAAAAAAAAGAAACCACAGTGGACTAGGGGAGTTACTTAAGTGTTTTATTAATTTTGCTTTTAGTTTTACTGTTCAAGAGTTCCATGTTTTATGTATTTTTCTAATAACAATGAGCTCCAGAGTTTACAGTGCTTTTAGTGTTTTGATGATGCTCGCTCTGAAGAAGAGTGCAAGCAGCTCCGCCAAGTGCTTGGTGACTCAGGGTCTCGTAACGGTGGTCTTGGAAACAAGATGTGAAGCTGAAGGTAGTCCTGGGCTCAGGGGCTGAAGCTGGAAGTGAGCAAAGACATGGGTCCTCGTAAGACTGAGACAGAATATTTTACTTTATTTGTATTTTGAAGAGACAGTAGCACAGAAACATTCTCTCAAGTCTAGAGAAGAGCTACAGAGGGTGTGACATCTCTTTCTTTGAAGGGTTGGCCAAACACTCACCTAGTGGAGCTCACTTGTTGATCCAGGTGTCTTTGTAGCACCTGAGAGAGACAAACGTTACAGAACCAAAAGGAAATCAAAGTCAGGCATTGGATTCATCTTGTGGCTCCAGTGCATGACCTTTATCTGTAGGGAGCAGCAAGACAGTCCAGGAGCCCAAGAGCCAGGTCAGATCATGAGATAGGCAGAGACTGAACTGGGAAAAAGTTCTTCACAGAAGGGGTTGTTAAGCATTGGAACAGGCTGCCCAGGGAAGTGGTGGAGTTGCCATCCCTGGAGGTATTTAAAAAACGGGTAGATACGGTGCTTAGGGATGTGGTTTAGCAGTGGTTTTGGGAGTGTTAGGTTGATGGTTGGACATGATCTTAAAGGTCCTTCCAAACTAGACAATTCTATGATTCTGAGTTTGAGCAGGAGGAACACGGCAAAGATAAGACACTGCACAGGTTGCTCACAGAAACGGAGTACCTGAAGACTATGTGTTAAAATGAATGTGTTTAACATAAATACATCTTAGTAAGATTTCCAAAATACATGAAGAAAAAAACCCAACTATCGAGACCTCTATTACAGACTTTGAAATCATTTATTTGCTATGGGATGATGAGAATAGGGAAGATGCGGTAGCTCCATCACCTACTACAGGTGAAGACTCTAGAAGTCTTGAGGCCCCATTCCTGGAGGTGTCCAAGGCCAGGCTGGATGGGGCCTTGGGCAACCTGGGCTGGTGGGAGGTGTCCCTGCCTATGGCAGGGGGGTTGGAACTAGATGATCATCGAGGTCCCTTCCAACCTAAACCATTCTATGATTCTAAGACAGCTTATTGAGAGATGCCTTTAGAAGGGTGTAGGATTTAAATCAAGGTTGAAGAAGCCTTGCAACACAACTTTTGAAATAATCTCAGGGTGACTCCGCGCTGAGAGTAAGGCAAATGAAAATGGAAGGCCTTAGCGCCTGTTGAGAAGTGGATACCCTGTTTTTGGAAACATCTCAGTGGGTTAAAAGGACTAACACTGGGGAACTGGTCATGTACCAAATTTGGTCTGGAATAATAATAGATTAACACTCTGAGTTGACATTGTAGATAAAGTTGTTCTGTCTGCCCTATGAGAAGCAACAAAATGAGATGATGAATAGAGAGTGTGATGTGCTTGAGAGCAGTGTCAAGATACCTGAGGCAGGGAAGAAAAATCTACCTTTCCTCAAAAGAAGCATAGCCATTTATGATAAAAGGGTCGTTTTGAGGCTTTGGAGTCTCTATCTGCCAGAGACACTTGATAGAACTGGGAAAGAGAAGGGTTTTCTTCTGCATTAACAGGATGTGCAGGAAATTATATCTGTAACTGTGAGGAGGAGGAACAGAGAAAAGGTCCTAGATACTCCCCAGTATTTTGGCGTGCCACTTCTGCAGGGAGAATCCCTACACGATGCAAACCAAACCAAACCTGATGGCTTGAAAGGGAGGCAGGTTGCCTCTCCCAGAGGATAGAGGCAGATGGGAAGTATACCTTGGGCTGGTTGGACAGGGGAGTTGAGACAATTTGTGTTCATCCGAAGTTGTATCCAGAAATTATTAAACAGGTCTCACTTCTAGAACCGCTGGGGAATGAGCGGAAAGAAAACGCCTGTTCTTGTCAACTCATCTTTCAAAAATCTTGCTTGTATGGGGGCAAGTTAAGTGACTGAAAAGGCTGCGCAGGAGGAAGCAAGGGTAAACTACACGCCAGGGAAGAGGCAACCCGTGTAGGACTACTTAAACATGCTTTGTCCTTGGTGGGCTTAGGCGAGGGAGGGAAGAAGGGAGAGAAGGAAAACTGTTTCCTATTCTAATTTTCAATCAAGCAAGTGATTCAAGAAGGCAAGAAAGAGGGGAGACAGAAGTACAATTTGGTGGGTGTTCAGGAAGTTAAAAGATGAGTTTTAAGTGGTTCTGAGATTTGTTGTGGCTTTGGAAGTGCCTGTCTGTCAGGAGTACAGTGCTAGAAGGGAGGACTGGGAGGGGTAGAGGAGGGAGGTCTGTGAAATGAGTAGGGATAGACACATACACATTTTTTTTTTCCCCTGGGACCAAAGTAGGCTGTGTGGTGCCCTCTCCCAATCAGAAATGTACGGAGTTGTTAGGCTGAGAGCAAGCCTGAAGGAGAGGACCAGCCCTGGAAAGGACAAAGTGGGCACGGGGGAGATTGTTCATAAATCTTTTCATTTCTATTACCTCACTTGAAATTTCTTTCTGTGAAATAAATGCATGTTTACTCTACTTTGTTCTAGCAAAACTCAGTTCTAGAATTAACAAACATGATTGTGGCTTTTAGGTGTCTCATTATGGAAAGGTGCAGACAAATCTACCTCGACAGTGCTGTCTTACTGGAGGTCCTACCAGTCAGTTTGTCAATGCTGCAGATCAAAATACGTATATGTTTGAGCGAGGTCTTGAGAAATCATTGTGAGCTTGGGCGTAGTAATAGATCCACCTTATCATTCAGCCTCTGGGTACCGGAGTGACCATTTGCATGATTTATGGTTTTAGTAAAAATTATTTTTCTAAGGCTTACTATTAACCTGTATTTTGTTAACAAATTGAACATGAGAAAACAAAGAAAAAAGATTTTTGAAAAGATGAAATTCATAACTTTGGCCAGTGACGGAAAATGTAATCCGGTTTTGCTTTGGTTTGGTTTTGATTTTTTTATTTTTATTTTTTTCATTTTTACATGCAAATGGTCAGCTTTTGAAATAGTGAGAAATCAGAGAGGGCAAGGAAAATTTTCTGTGCTCCTAGACAAACTACACAAATGCAGAATGAGATGCTTTGCTAGGCTTTTAATTGTGTTTTAAGCAAACAAAACTTTCCTAGTTTTAAAGGCTAAATGAAGTTTGAAGCAATTTGCTGTATGATACAAAATACAGTGATTCAGCATTTGTGATGAGAGCTATTTATAGTTACTCTATTTTTGTTCAAAGAAAAACAATAGCAGTGAACTTCAGGCAGTTTGACTAGACACTTAAGAAGGTCTCTGTTGAAGCTGAGGAAAATCTCATATTGCTTTATCTTGAAAGCTGAACTTACGAGCTCTTTCGGCATCAACATTTTAGTGCTGTCCTCCCGAAGGTGAAATTCAGTGCCGTGCTGGAAAGCTACATAAGCAGCATTTCTCAGAAGCCTAGTTTGTACCCACTGTTAAGGGGATATCAACATTCATTGTATTTTATTTTTGAAGAATTGAGCAATATAATTCAGCTCTATTAATTTTAACCATTTCTTTCAGGTTTTCACAACCGTTCTGTTACCCTGTTGCTGCAGCCAACGCAGATCCGAATGCCGTGGCTACAAAGGCTTGTTACTTTCTCATGCTGGATCCCTCAAATGCAAGAGCTACTTGGCAGTTTCCAAGGCAACCACCTGTGGAATAATTAAGAAGGATGAAGTGTTAGTGTGCCAGATATAAGGAATTCTTGCCTGGAGAGAGCACTTCGTTTTCATCTGTCTTGAAGAATGAAATGTGTTTCTGCCACCAAAGTTAAGGTAGTACAATTAAAAAGTACCGATTTATTTTCTGGAGGTACTGAAAGTTTGAGTAGGAGCAGTAATCCTAACATGGCTGTATACTATTAATTTAAGAAAATTGCCATGGATCCCTCTATGTTAATTTTCAGGGTATATTTAAACAGAACATCCAGGAGAAAGATGATGGTGGAAAGGCAATGTGAGTGAACACTATTTCGTATCAGTAAAACAGTTGCATGAACTGTTTTGCACTTTATGCCGTCTTTCCTCACAGATGATTTTAAGCTAGTAAGGACTAAAACGGAACATATATTAGTGGGAGCATAAATATAGGAAGTGCAGCCTTCATGCCAAGTACACTGAGATTTCTTTGGCATTCAGTGAAGTGATAGATATAAAAGGAATGTAGGAGTGGGCTCACTGCAAAATGACAGTCAGAATCAAGGATCGATCTTCATCCCATAGCTTAAAGGGTGTGCAGTGATAAAGTTGATGTTGGAACTGAACTGATAATCAGGTTTAGCTTCTTTAGTGAAGCCACAGCTAAAACCATTTTGAAGACCATATTCCCAGATTCAGAGCTGAAATTGCATAGTGGAGAAACCAAAAGGTAAGCAAAAGGACTCTCTTAGAATAAAAAAGAATGACAAAAATAGCAAATTTGGTTCTGAAAGTTTGAAACGTTGCTACGAAAGCTTGTGGTAAAGCTGTTAGGCTTTAGATAACTGGAAAAGTTCTTCTCGAAGTATAGTATGTTACTGGATGTATCTGCTTATTATATCTTCCTTCTCTGCCAGTCATTCAAATATATTTGAATAGAAAAATATTATTCATTTCTGACAATGAAGTTAAATGAAGAAAGCCACATTCACGTTCTTCCCATAGTCCAAATAACTGTGCAGTTAAGTCTGGTTACCTAGCTTGATGCTTTTGTGTAGTTAATTCTAGGCGCGATGCTTTTGTGTAGTTTATTTTAAGCAAAAAAAATTATTTCTAAATTTTGAAGTAGAAATATTTGGGATGCCATCTGGGCTTTACATAATAAATTTTTACTGCCAAAATGTTTGTGGGATTCTGTTGGGATGTGGATGGGATTTCACATTCCATCCCTTCCACAGCACAAGAGGATCATTGTTTTTAGATACGGTGGGTCCAAGAAGAAATAAGAAATGCATGGTGGCAGCTTGGTGATTTGAGGAAATACAAATAGAACCTATCCAGAAGCTGCTGTTACCTTTTAAGGCTTTTACAGAATTTCAGAAGCTAATACTTGTAGGTACCAAGTGAGTACAACTGCGATTTTCAACCCTAATACTTGATTTCCAGTTCAATGGTTCATTGTCACCATAGCTTAACTGTCGAATTGATTTTCTTTTTGAAGTAATTCTTCAGACTGTTTAGTTCCTTTCAGTATAGAGCTGAGGAAAAGGGTTTTGGAGGCAGATACTGTTTTCACATGTGAAAGGAGTATGCTGGCAAAGTATCTGCGGCAAGCAGAGCGAAGATGATACAAAATTGAGACGCAGTGCAAGTAGAGTAAGGGTTGTTGGTGTGTGTGGATCCAAATCTTTTGCCTTCCAAGAAGCCTAAGTGACCCAAAGATGGAAGGGGATAGTTGTGGAAGAGCATATGTGTGTCGTTGTGTAAGACTAACGTAATAGCTAGGTAGCAATCACGTGAAGTGGAGCAGGATTCCCAAAAGCATACACAGAGGACAAGTTTCATCTTGAACACCCCTAGAAAACATACTAAACACATGCGAGTGTCTCATTTTCTGTTTTACCTCAAATACTGTGCGTGAGATTCTTCTCTCGAAACTCGGATTTTCAGGCACTGCTGAAGCAGGTGGCGAAAAGCAGGTAGGGTGAACATCTCCCTGAGGTACCTGTTCCAGAGTCCCTTGAAGGGGATGACTTGCCCCCGAAAAGGTACCCCTAGAAAGGAACCTCTCTCTTTCCATTGATGGTCCAACCTGGATCCCTAATTTAGCCTGGATATCTAACATTACAGAAACTTCACGTGTATTATTAGATGTATTTATCTGTGAAACTAGTGTACACTTTTTTTCTTCATATTTCATTCCCAATCCAGAGCTTCCCATGCAAAGTGGAGTTGCAGTTGAATACTGGTACGACCCGCTTACTCATCCTTCTTTTTCCAACTCGGTAATTTGACCTTGGCAATTTTTCTAGACTTCGTATACAAGCCTGTGGTTCAGTATCAAGGATACCGGAGAGCTGCATGGAGTTTGTTAACGTAGTTTCTAATAGAAATAAAAACATGCATGCTAAATTTAAGCAGTTGAACTGTGTGAAAGAAAATAGAGTGGCTAGGCAGAACTGATTTCTAATGTTCTGTATATAGCTTATGTTTTAATAATCTTTATTCCTGAGAAGTTTTACAGAACTGAAGGGGAGTAGAAACTTAGGAGCAGTGATTTGTTCAATAATTTTAATTTCTTAAAGTGATTCAGTACGTGTCAGCATAAAAGTCGGTTTTGCAGCCTTGGCTATTAAGAATTAGCGTCATGTGTGCCCATAAAAAGTAAAATTTTCTTTGTACTCCTCCTTCTGTAACAGGAGATTTATGTTGTGCTCCATGTTGGAGTAATTTGATGTCCTTTTGAAAGGGGGGAAAAAAATGGGAAATAGCGATACGGTAATTCTCTTAAAGATTATATAGATATACGGTGATTCCATTTCTCCTGTATTTCTATACTGTCAGAACAACTGTAGAGAGTCAGTTACGGTGTGGTAGTCTAAAAGTGCCATTAAAATATCCATTAATTTTCTTAACTAAATAGGACTGCTTCCTGGAATATATAACACTTACCTCTTGTTGGTTGGAAATCCGGGTAAATTTTCAGGTTGGGATTTTTCAAAGGGAGTTTTTCCTTTTAGCAAGAGGACCCGAGAGCAAAAACATAGAGGAAATGCAGGGAAAGAGGGATAAGCAGCAAGTCACCTTCCAAGTCACCTTCCAGCTCTTAGAAGAGGGAGCTCAAATAACGGATAGACCCTTTTGCCTAGGCTCTGTTTCAGAGACTTGATCCCTACATCTCTGGAGGTTTTAGGGTGTGTCAGGCTGGGCAGACACATCAAGCATCTCATTAAGATATTGTAGAAAAGATTTTCACCTTCCCAGAGAACAAGAATAACCTGGCAATATCAGTCACTGGGACACCATGTGAAGTTGTGTACCTTAAGGTTTTTAGGACTCTCTACTCTCTGACTCCTTGGAGACCAGAAGAGAGTTAAAATCACCTGCCCCAAAGTGATAATGAACGTTTTCCAGATGCGTCAATGCAGGATGCTATTTTTGCCTATCGGTACCACTATAAAAATGTGAAACTCCAGTAAAATGCATTGTATTCTGCTGTATTGTGCATAGCCTTCCGAGTGACTAGCCACTGCTCTAAGAGTAGTTACAGTGACAGCAGTCACAAAACCCTTTTGGAATGAGAGAACTAACTACTTTGCTGTACTTACGTGGCTGAATGGTTTATGAGGATCAAATCAGCATTGCAATTTTAATGGTTTTGCAGGTAAAATTATCTACTAGATAATAGACCTTATGCTTAGTCACGAGATCCCTTTCTCCCTGCCAGCTATTGCTGCTGTGCATTTTGGATGTGCTTTTTTAGTGTAGTTCGGAGGACTTTTCCCCGACAAATTATGCAAACAGTCCAGAATAGAATAGAAAGGTCAGTCCACTTGGTCATCGTTCTAGGACCAATTTAGCTTTCTTTGGACTCAATGAAGTAACTAATAAAATATTTTTATAGCAGTAGAGTTGTTTGCATTAATATATATTTCCAAGTCCCCCCTTGTGATTTGAATTCCTCATTTTCGGTTGTATATCCTTTCCTCTTCCTGATATTAAAAAATAAAAGAAAAACTTCAGAATTACAGAGTCTCATTTGCTAGAGAAGTGGAATGTGGCTTTAAATTGCTACCTATGGTGAATGTGTGGATGTTTGTATCGGGCATGGAAGAGGTGCTAACACTTGACATTTTTTTGGGACATTATACCTGTGCTAGACAAAATGACTTACAGAGAGGAAACAAATATAAGACTAGAAGAGCAGCTCTTCTCGTACACCCATCTACAGCAGTATTTCGTCTCCAGCAATGGCCAAAGGTGGGTGACTGAGGAGCACAGGAGCAGAACGAGAATACAGGATCCTCCTTCTGCATGCTCTTCAATCTCCAGACATCTGTGGTGCGGGGAATTAATGAGCTGGATGCCTTTTTTTTTTTTTTTTAAACGATGTTTACTGGACTTGTCCTTGGAATTTCTTAAATCCCCCTTTCAAGCCATCAGAAGTATTAGGAAGCGTAATACTCTGTGGTTCCACAGTTTAACTACCACAGCAGCTGGTTGAGTGAGGAACCATACTCTTTTGTTAAGTTTTGAATCTGAACTCCATTTAAAATCCACTCCTTTTATTGGAAGAGACTTAAATAATTCATCCCTATCTGCTGTCTCCATACAATCATAATTTTCTAGACCTCGGACTGCTTCAAGTGTTGAGTCAGTTCAGAGCCTGTTGACCTATATGTGGTTAGGATCACTTTCCCCACCCCCAGTTGTCCTACTTCACGCTTCATTTCATTGAGATACTTTATGAATTCCACTGATGTGATTTGTTGTCTGGTCAGTAATCTGCACGCATTCCTTTTTCAGTTTTTCCTACTCATTTACCATCTTTGCTACTGTGAATAACTTAGTATCATCAACAGATGTTGTCATCTCACTGTTGAGCCCTTTTCATGTCATTTATGAATTCATTGAATGTTGCTGGGAACAGATCCCAGCACAGATCCCCGTGGTAAGAAGAGCTGAAATTGCACCAAGTCCTGCCAAAAGCAAAAAGTGGGTATGCCCGCTTTTGCACGTGGCACAGTTGAAATTGTAGTAATTTCACTGTGTTGTTTTGGTACACTTGTAAATGTGGAGTCATCATAAAAAAAAAATGTTGTAGGAATGGATAATTTCATATGTAAGATACAGCGTCATTCTTCATTGGCTGCATATTTGTAATTTCACCTTTGAAAAAGGCATTGTGGGGAAGGGATTTACCTTTTTGGATGATTGAGGGCGATTGCCTTAATGTCGAAAAGGGCCAGATCTACTTTCTCCACAGCATAGCAGTTTTCATTTTCTGAATTTTTATTCTCAGAAAGCAACTTGGTTGAAGCTTACTGCTTTATCACTGTCTGCATTACCAGTATATGGAGAATAATATTGAATAAGGGAAATTGGGCAATTGAATAACTCTCCACAATCGTAAGTATACCTTAGTTTTAGATGAATAAGTGTAGGAAATTACCTTAGCAATAGAACTGTTACATCTTCTTGTTTTCTAACATTAACATAGCAAACAGCTAATGCAGTAATAAGAAAACCGGGTCAGATCAAAAGGATCTGTAGCATAAAGTTGTTTTCCTGCTGGTAGCTTGTTTTTCTGATGGTAGCCTGTGTCTGCAGCTTAGGGAAGTGTGCGAGAAGAGGGAACCTGCTTGTGCTTCCCCCCGGCATGGTCGCTCGTGCTTCCAGCAGCCTGCGGTGAGGGAGCCCTGAGCCACAGGCTCTATCACAATTCATTGTTCACTTCCATGAATTTGTCCGATGTGAACCCATTTCGTTGTCCCTGGTGCCCTGGAGCTGTGAATTACGCAGGTTATGCATTCACCTTGTGAAAAGAGCTTCTCCTTGTTTCAAGGTGTTTGTGTGATACCTCCGTCTCTTGCTCGTATAGTGCTTCTGTATTCCCCCAGCCGATCTCTCTTCAATCCTTTTCTTTTGCCGGCTGAGGAATCTTGCTTGATTTCATCTTTCCTCGTGTGCAGGCTGTTCCCTAAGTCTTGTCTTTGCTGTTCTGCACGCTGGTGTGTTACCCACTTTCTAAGATGGGGGGACCAAAACAGCGTGCAGAGTTGAGGATCCAAACATGCTGCAGACGAATGCAGTGTCGCAGTGTCACGCTGCTGCTTCTGTTACGGTCTCTGTGCCCTTCCAAATTACTCCTTGAATTCTGTTTGCTTTTTTGTTCCACTGCTCTTGTTATCAACCCCCATGAAAATTGTATTTTCATAAAGCTATCTGCAGGACTTCAAGGTCTTTCCTAATCAGGAAAAACTAATTTAGAACCCGTCATTTTCTGTGTGTAGTTAGCTATTTCTTTCCAACTGCAGGGCCTCGCATTACTTTACTTGAATTTCAGCTTCTGTTTTTTCTCCCAGTCACGCTTTATAATAACTAGTTGGAAGAAAGGACTGAGGATAACAGCTTTGGTGCACTTAATGTTTTATCTTTTAATAGACCTGTGACCTCGCATTGTATCCTTTTCAGCATAATTTATTGTTATGTTAAATGAGAGAGGTCTTAACTACAGATCTGTATAGGAGTCTACTTTTCTCTGTGTGTGTATAAATGGATATGTTCTTAGCATGTTAATTAACAGCTGATTAATAAGACATTCCTCCTTACTGCACTACAGCTGAGTTTGCTTTAAGAACTTTTAGAGAAGTTGATAATTTTGGGGGTCTCCCAATATCCAATTAACCAGAGCGCCTTCAGAGCCCTCCTGTGTGTGACCTGCATATTGCAGTTCATCAGTTGGCATTTTTAGTATTGCAGTTTCCTTAGAAATCTGGCTGAGTACATGTGCTCCTGGCTATTTTTTACTGGTAGGCTTTGTTGGTTAATAGTTCTCAAGTGACCGGAGAGGACCCCCTCTTCTCATCTGCTCTGCAGGCAGACACCAATGCTGGAAGTTCCCTAAACTGTTACTGAATGGTGAATTCATTTGGGTTTTCAGGTGGCAAAGAAGTAATTCTGAGGTTCCCCCCNTAAAAAAAAATGCATTTAATTTGCTAAAGTTTTTTTTTTCCTGGCATCCTGGTATGACTTCAATTTTTGAAGGTCATGCTTTTGCATGCATTCTTAATGTTTGGTGGGGTTTTTTCTTTGTTTT
>VZSZ01002577.1:562578-574271 GCA_013398815.1 Ibidorhyncha struthersii | reverse complement strand
TTTTTTTTTTAAGTTACACTTACCCTGTTCTTTTGTATGCAATGTGGGGGTCTTCAGCAAGCTGTCAGCCCCTAAAAACATCCACCTTTTGGCCTGTTCTTTTTAATTATCTTTAAAGAAGCTTCCTTTTTCTTAATCACAGAATGCTTGAGGTTAGAAGGACCTAACAAAGGTTATATGGTCCTACCCTCCTGCTCAAGCAGGGGTTTTTTTAGTTGCATAACTAATAATAGAGAAAACTAATGTTTCAAATGCTGAACTTGAGTGTGTTGTAATCAGTAACGCAGTCACTCTTCAGCAGTGAAGACCCCGTACACATTTCAGGACTGGGTCAGGTCTTGCTTCTCTTGTGGGTTTTCAGGGTTGTTGAAGAAGTGGTAATTAATGGTGTCCTAAAAATGGAGCGTTTACATCAGGTTGACAATACTGGGAATTTATCTGTCTCTCTGAAATCCTATAGTTCAGCCGCCTTAATCTCAAGAGGTGATGTTTGTCACTGGTAACTGTCAGTTGCCTTCCTGGGGCCGTGATTATGTCATCTTCCCCTTCGGGCTGGAACTGGGAAGCCTCTCTGTCCTACTGAACTTGTTTTTATGTCTTTTCTTTTTTACTGTGCTTTTGTTGGAAGGAAGAGGGCTTGAGCTTCATGAACTTTCATGCATTTTTGAGATACTCAAGTCAGTCAGACGATGTGATGTGGTTCCTACAAGAAGGTTTCTCTGTATGGGGTTGTGGCTTTCATCCCCCTGGAATATTCTGCGCTAACCAAAATGGCACCAGATGAATGTTTGATGGTGGATTCTCCCCAGCCAGTGAAGTCGAAAGAGCGGTTTGGTTCACATCTTCATGTGGTCAGATGAGTTGCTGTCCACATGCCTCTGGGTCGATACCTCTCCAGTGACTGGGGGGGGTGGGGGGTGGTTAGACGTCCAGAATGCTTATAGACCCGCTGTAGACATCTGAAGTTGGGTGACTTGAATCCCAACCCAGTATTTCAGTCTTCACTTGCAGAGAGTTGCTGTCAGTCATTGTCGTGCTTGAGAAAGAG
The DNA here is from genome assembly GCA_013398815.1 of Ibidorhyncha struthersii. Classification (NCBI taxonomy): domain Eukaryota; kingdom Metazoa; phylum Chordata; class Aves; order Charadriiformes; family Charadriidae; genus Ibidorhyncha; species Ibidorhyncha struthersii. The sequence continues at coordinate 573,223 of VZSZ01002577.1, read as the reverse complement.
CAATCCGAATCACTGTGGCATGGTGAAAAGCAAGGAGAAGGTTTGCAGTGTCTCTTTGGATGAAATGAAGGTGTAGTTTTGTGGATGACTGACCTAAAAGGGTAAAATGAGGGGAACTGAAAATTAAATGTAAAGCTAATATAAAGGTGATGTTGATTGTGAGGAAAAGCTTGGTGTGACTGGAGTCGTTGGTAGGTTTGCCTATTTTTTCATCACTCTGTTAAATAAGTGAAAAATCTGCAACCTAGAGATGTAATCAGATGTTGCTTGCATTTCTAGCAATGTGTATTCCATTTCAGCATGGACACTGCAAGGTCTCTGGGAGGTTTGGAGAACATAGTAATAGTGATACTTTTTCTGAGTTTGAATTGTGTGGCTGAGGTGTGAGATGGCAGTGGTGCCCACAGCTGTCAGATCCGCTGATGACCAGCCAGTGCCCTCTGTAAACCCTGATTTTTGCAGTGTTTAACTGTAGCCCTCTACAAACTAGACTTTTTCTTAAAAGTTGCGAAGAGCATTGCCAGACAGCAATTCTTCCACTAGTGTAACATAGCCATGATGGGATGGGATGGGATCAGCGGGCTCTGTTCTTTGGAAGTGCCATTTCCACAGTGGTTGTAGAAAGAGCTTAAATGAACGAGGAAACCCCCGATGCTTTCAACAGAAGAAACGGGGTGAGATGAATCTGTCCTTAAAGGTCAGATGTAATTTGTGTGTTACCACTTTCTGATTGTTCTGTATGGTCAGTGGCAATGTATCAGTTGAGCTGTTTTTTGAGTTTTTAAGATGAGTTTGTGTCAGTCTAGAGTTATGCATACGCTATGAAAAAAAAAAAAAGAAAACCCCCAAACCCTTATGAGTGTATCTTTTAGCATATTAGTTGTTAGTGATTGTTCATCCAAATGACTGATCTGACTCGCTGGAAATTCTGTGGTGCTTTACCTTCAACATGATGAGAATGTATGCTCAAGCTCAGGTTTGTGTGGGTGAATGGACAATACTGCGTAAGTGTGCAAATACAGACTCGAAAGCAGCCTTTGGGCTGAGGTTAATGAACTTTTTTCTGTTCCCTTTTGTTCTGTCTCTAGCTTCCTCAGTTTTGGGCTCTGTGAGACTGCAGACTGGTCTAAAAACTATGTAGATGACATAATGTAGTGCTGGGCTTTATTTCAGCTGAACGGTGGCTGATCTCAGTTTCTAGCAGGTTTGAAATGCTCTTCTGCCCATCAAACGATGCCAAGGGTAGGGCTGAAAGCAGGTGTTTGCTTCAACAGCGGCGTTGGCTGATCTGTTGTTAATATGTTAATTTGGGGAAAGGTAATAATTTCTGGGGGACTGAAGGATGCTGAGAGCACACTGTTAATTTGTTCCCATCAAATAATCATAGATTGAATACAAATGCTCAGGAATGGTGTCAGGACAGAGAAGATGAGGGGTGTTTTCAGTTAATGCCTGCCAAGAATTAAGAAAAATTAACATGGAATTTTTGTGGTTTGGGAGAATACTCGCTTAAGGAGTTGTCTGTTCCACAGACGAGGGCTGTACAGAGTACTTGGTTTAACTGTTTTGAAACAAGGGCTCATGTACAGTTTGCCAGGGGGATATTTCGACTTTTTGGGGTTATAGTAACGTGTAGTTCAGTTGTTGAGCACTTCTCATGATCCTCAAGGAAATGACCCCACGGTCCTTGCTTAGGCAGAAATCTCACTGAAATCAATGGTAAGGATTTGTTAGGCCTGAAAAAAAGAAGTTTACTCCACACAGTCTTAAGTATGAGGTAGGACTACTCCACAATCAGTGAACAATGAGGTTTGGTTTTATTCAGAGAGTTTGTTTCCTTCAAACTGTCTATTTTCACCTCCTGTAGGGTCCTAAATTTTTTTTCAGGAACAATGTTTCTGGTGTTTTCTATTTTAGGCGCTTGATGCAGGATTTCAAATTCTGCTGAGGTGTTGGCAGTGATACAATGTGTCTTGTTTACAGTAATTCCTTTTTAGATTTGTAATGCAAATACCATCTCTGTAGATCTTCAGAGCTCTGGTTCTTCTGGACTTGAGGGTTTCTCACCTAACATGCATTGTGAAAGGGGATATCCATCTAACCCAACTGGATTAAGGTTAATCTGAGCTGGATATGTGACTTTCAGAGAGCTGAAGTGAGACGAGACTTATCCAGAGTCTCTTAATTGCTGGAATAATTTCAAACAGCAAGAAGTAAGATCTACTCTTCTGTCATCATCGTTCTAAACAGAGAACTTAGGCTTCCTTCATAGTTGTTATTTCTTGGTGTTCTGCCATAAAAAGCAGTCTAAAGATAATTGTGCAAAGGGAACTTTGTGCTCGATGTGGAGGGCTATTTGTGTTTGTAGAGGAGGATTAGCATCCTTAAGGCTGAGGTGTAACTCACTTGGAAAAAAGCTTGCTTTGGTATATAAGCAGTTTTTTAGAATGATACTGCTTCTCTCCCTTGAAGCTCTTCCAACTTAAAAAAAAATACACACTGCCATATGCTACTGTAATACCAGCGCGTGAACTGTATTAAAATATAAATGAACAACACTGCAATTTGAGGTTTTAATTCTGCAGAGGGATCCATTTTGGAGCCCTTTTTAACTACAAAAGACCTAAGTTTAGTTGTACCGCGTGCCTGTGCAAAACATTTTGGAGGCTTTGGGTCTGAAATTGGGGTGAAGAGGCTGAGAATGAGAGAGAAGAAATTTCTGCAATTTGGAGTGCCTGGGAAAGTATTTGGTGAGTAGACAGTGAAACTGCTATGGCAGAACACCCTTCACTGAGGTTTAAAGTCTGCATATGTGTCCTCCAGCCCATTGCAGGTATCAAAGTAACGCAGAGTTTGAAGAGAGCAGGAGGCCGGGGCTGTTCCCGGTGGGGATGTGGGTGACACCCTGTGCTGTGGGCAAAGACAGCTCAGCTCTCTGGATGCCGGTTATGCAGCAACACTTGCGCTCCGTGCCAGAAATGGAGCCTTCTCCACTTTTTTTTTTGGTCCTAATACAGGGATAGGCACAGGTGACTTGCTGCCCAGTGTTTCACCTATAGCAGATAGACTCATAAGGCAAACGTTTGTAAGCAGCTGAAGAAGTATGAATACTCAATTGGACATCCAGCTTACCTGGTAGCTTCCAGAATTTGTAGCCATAAGTGTCTTTACTTCTGCTGTTTACTTACAAAAACTTTAGGACACAAATATTTAAGTGTTATATTGGATTTGGACTTTTTAATGTGTGTGTCTTAATCTTTTAAAATCTACTTGTGTATTTGAACAAAACTTGTGGACCGTATAAGCGTGTTCTTTAATTGTGAACAGATAGTTAAGATGCCTCCTTTTTATGTTTTACATAGACACTTGCTAAGGAAAAATGTTAAGTCTCCCAGACACCTCTTTCCTGAATGCTGTTTTGGGCCACAGTCATAACAAACTTGAAGCAATAAACTGACAGAGCTGTATGTTGCTGTCATTCGTGGGGAGGTGCTCCTGCTGATTTTATTCTGTGTGCAGATCTGGTAGTGGTTGATGCAGTGATCTCAGAAGGAAATGTCTTAGTTTAATTCATGTGTTTCATTTAAACCATAGATATTTTTTTAGTGATAATATCAGGGACTTGTAATCTTGAAAAGGCTGGAAAACCGTGATGGAAATCAATATTTTTTTGTTTGTTTCTTTCTTTCTTTCTCTCAGTAAAGCAGACCTGACGGGAATGCATGGAAACTATCGACAACATTCCTGACCAAGTATTCAGGCACAATTAGGCCACTAGTATTTCTATACTTGATAATTAATGGGACTTTATAAATAACATTTTGAGTTTTTTTTACAAGCCTGCTTTTTTTTTTTTTTTTTTGGAGGGGGGAGGAATGTCAGACAAATTTCAGGCATTTCTGTGCTACCTTGGAGACTAGAAAATGTTTCATTATTGGCATCTGAGATTCTTACATAACCTGGTAATTCTGGGAACAAGAATTTTAAGAAAAATGCTGAGCAGTTCGAGTCTCCTCACAAGACTACAAGATTCAGAAACACCGTGCTAAATACTTATGTGATAACTTCCCCAGAAATACTAGTATTCCAGGCTCCTGGAATGCATTTATTTTGCTAGGATTGCATCCTTAAGGAGTTAAACTCCAGTCCCATGGAGTAAATGACATACTGGCAATTATTGCATAAAACCAATGCATTTGGCTTTGCAGAATATTAAAACACAATAAAACGGAAGCGTAAGGAGGTGGTGGTGAAGGGTTTGTGTCCTGGCATCAGGAGCAGAATGGGTACATGTTGAGGATGTGGTTTGTATATTGTTGTACACGCAGCCCCCAGCACAGGCCTGTATGAAGGAGTTTGCCCTCGTTGCTTAATGCTGTCAAGAGGACTTTTGTTTTCTCCAAGTTCAAGGTCTGTAGTTCTGATCGGACAATCCAGGAAGGACTTCCCCTGCTTTTACTTCATGTGAAACACAGTGTGGCTTAGCTTACCCACTCTGTTTGTTCAAAACTCTTACTATATTCAGTAGAGAGGGCTTTACTAATTTTTTTTTTTAAGTGGAAAATGAAAATGGTGACCAGTTACTGTTGCCTGCTTTGTGAGTTTCGTGATTCTTAAGTTGGTTAGAAATTGCCATATTCTGATACCTGTGTCAGACTATCCGTACTCTGAAGAAGGAATCTACAGATTCAGGATGACTCAGAATTAAAAATGAGTCAGTTATGCCTTATTCTGTTTAATTTAATTTTATTTTATGAAATACAGAATTAGCAGCAAGTAAAATGGGTAGCTTATGGTGCCTTGTCCAGTACTGTGAAAATTCACTTGCCGTATGCGGTAGGGAAGAGTGACAGTTTCAGAGGGTAAGATTTAATATCCCTGTAGCAAGGGCAGTAGAGTGACAGTGAGTAAAACAGAGGAATGGCCTGTGCTCCTGAGCTGTCTGACTATCCCAGAAGGCAGAATCTGATTTGGAAGATTTAAGACCTAGCATGAAAGAAAAGAGAATAAATATTTAAGACTGAATACCTATAAGACATGACTTTCTCTTTAGTTCCTGAAGACCAACTCGTGAGTTTTCAATATATACTATTAGACATAATGTTTACAGTGCAGTTTCTAGAACATTATTTGTCAGTATAGATCAAGTGTCCAGTATAAACCAGTGCTTGATTTTCATTTTGATTTTCTTGTTCCTCAGCTTCAGGTTTCAGAATTTATTTCCCTTATTTTCTTTTTCGTGTCAAGAAGCAATCTTCCTTTCCTCCAGTATTTCTTGTAGTGTTATTCATTTATCAGGACACATTTGTGATGTTGATCATTCGTTCTTTTTGTTCCCCTTTCCTCTCCGTACGCTCCATGCAAGGTGTTACTGATGGGCTCTGTGCACGCTGTCCCTACCAGCCATGGAGGTAGGGTATGTGCCTTTAAACATCTTATCTTTTACTGAATTACCAAACTGTGTACTGTCTGCTTTTGCTCCTCCAAGTACCATATCAACTTTAGTCAAAAATTCAGGTTCTGGAGTGACAGAAGGGATGGCAATAAAAAGTGTTTGGAGGATAGGAGGGCTGGAAAGAGGGAACTGTGTCATGAAAGTAGCAAGCATGTCTTTATTCACTTCTGTTAATTGCTTTTTTGGCTAAACCAATGTCCTCTTTTTACATAAATCCTCATTATATTCTAATAATACACAACTTAAGTTACCATCTGTTTCTCCCCTAAATTAAGGTCTTGTATCTTCTTTCTTTTCTGTCTTTAGCTTCCATGTTAGTTTTTGAAGTAATGAGGTGAAAGAAAAATAGTAGATCAGGTATTTTCCATGCTTGTATTTTTGCAGATAAGTTTACCGAGGGGAAAACCATCTTGAAAATGCTTCTTTCAAGTCAGAAGAGCACAGTTCATCTTTAGGCAGCATACAGCAGTAAGCAATACACAGCAGTAAAAATAAAATTAAACATTAACCTCAATACTAGATTTAGGATTCCATAGCTAGCTTTTAATAAATTTTTAGATTCATGTCTTTATATCAAGCCTGTAATCTAGTCTGGCTTTGTATATGAGAAGATGAGAATTTTGCCACAGAAGTGGGTCTTAGAGTGCTGTTAGAAAGCTCTCTAGTCCTAACACACCAAGTGGTGGTAAATATTTAACAATCCTATTGCTAAAAAGTGACCAGTTATTTCAAATTTGAGCTTGTTTGGCTTCCAGCTGTAGTATCGTGCTGTGCCCTTCTCTCCAAGGATTGCAGGCTTGTTTGTTATTTGTCATATTCACAAAGTACGTATAAAAACAAGGTCAGATACTCATCTTCTCCTTAATAAAGGAGACCTTTGACCTGGCGGCGTGGAAGTCTGTATCCCAGCCAGACTGACATTTTCTGACGTCTTCCTTTGAACGCTTGCCAGTACGTCAGGATCTTTGCAGTGTGGATGTCAGAACTGGACATGAAGTTCTAGCTTAGAATTTAGCTCGATTTGTTTCATAAACACCAAAAGATGATGCCATCAGCCAAGCCCTTCATATGGCTTTGCCCTGCACTGGCAGTCCACGCCGGGGTGATTCAGTACAGTTGCTTCCAAGCCCTTTTCTGGGTTGAAAGTGTCCCAAGTCATGGAGGAGTAGCCTGCGTTCCTTCTTCAAACATGGGTGACTTTGATTTGTGAGGATTAAAATCAGTCATTGTCTTCAACCACCAGGTCATCATGGAGTGCTATTTCCTCTGCCAGTTCAAGTATTTTTATTATTATTATCTAGATTGTTTATGGAATTACCGGAGCCCAGTCCCATATTTGTTGTTCCTTCGTGTCACCCATGCCGTAATAGAAGAGCCTGCCATCCACTTGCTTTGCGTAAGAGAGCAGTTACCAGCTCTGGAAAAGATGAGGGGACCTTGGTATCCCAGGTGATTATTCTTGCGGACAGAATGAGTCATTTTCGTGTGGACTTTTAACATGTGGGTGAGTGAATCATCAGGTGTTGAACAGATTAATCTTTTCAATGGGATGCGCACAAGATAATGTTTTCTCACTGAGACAACTTGTACCTGTCTAAAGAAAATATTACGGAGCCTGAAATGCAGTGACGTCGTGTGCCTTTAAACATGTTACCTTGGGAGATGATCTGTGAAACAGGCCGATGTTGCTTTTCATAGTTCTTGGTATGGGGGGAGGGATGGGGGAGGGTAGTAACCTTTAAAGTATTGTTAAGAGTAGATGATTGGGGGGGGGGGAAATATATATAAAATGTTCACCAATAGTTGTGTAAGAAATTGAGCATGAGTTTGACTTTTTGTGTACTCCTGTTATAAAACAGTTCTAGGTTGGTTATGTTGGTCTCTTTTTCCAAGTAATAAGTGATAGGATGAGAGGAAACGGCCTCAAGTTACGCCAGAGGAGGTTTAGGATGGATGTTAGGAAAAATTTATTTACAGAAAGGGTTATAAAACATTGGAACAGGCTGCCCAGGGAAGTGGCTGAGTCGCCATCCCTGGAGGTCTTTAAAAGATGGGTAGACGTGGCGCTGAGGGACATGGTTTAGTGGTGAGCTTGACAGTGCTGGGTTAACAGCTGGACTCGATGATCTTAAGGGTCTTTTCCAACCTTAGTGTCTCTATGATTCTCTGTAAATTCGCACACCACAGGATGACGATCCAACATGTTTTAAGAGCACATGAACCGAGAAGACATTGACTGATTGACTGCATGCATTTGTCTTTGATGAAGGGCTGTGCCCGATGCCCGTTTAGATAGTAAAAGCAAACTTAAGTTTCATAGATGGTCTCAATGGTTTGTTTTTTTTTTTCCTTTTTTCAGTCCACAGCAAGGTTCCACTCTCCAGAATTATGCTTAGTGTTGGGTTTGACTGAGATCTGAAAATTACAGAGCAGAACTATCTTGCTGTTAGGACTGATTTGGGATAGGAAATGAAGTATGAAATTTAGGCATGGGAAGGTAGGGTTGAGGGCTTCAGTCAAAACTTGTCACAGGTTTACGTGAAAAACTGGTGATCCTTTCCTAGAACTTCAGTTAAGGTTTAATTTTGTAATGGTACTGTGAGCTCAGGAAATCTTCTTTATAGGTTTCGTTATAAAGCGTTTCTCAGTAGGTGTCTTTTAAACGGTTTTGAAGAGAGAAAAATTATTATAGAGAGCCTTACGTGGACAAAACAATTTTCTGAGCAGCATAACTTTCTCTTACTCGGGGCTGCAGGCTGGAAAAATATATATATTTTGGTTGTCAAAGTAAATTTGAAGGGAGATGAATTCATTCATTGCAAATGAAGGTGCAGATGCTTTTAGAATCTGACCAAATATCTGTAAGTAAAAGCATCTTCTTCATCCTTACAGGCTTCCGAATATGGATTTCATAGAGTGGAAGGGTTGAACACCAGAAGTGCAATAATAATAAAAAAAACAACACCACCCCCACTCTTCACACCCACTCCTTCCCAGCTGTCTAGCTCAGTAAATTTCACACCATGGTTGCAAGGCCAGAATGATTACGAATTAGGGTTAGCACAAAATCTAGCTATTTGAAAATTTTAGAGCATTTTACTGTAACGTAGAGGCCAGAATTTCTCAAAAAAACAAATCTGAAGAAATGCACAAGGGCAGGGAGGTCGTGCTTTCAAAACGCAATGCATTGCAACAGAAAATGGGGTTTTTTAACCTTGTCTTTCAAACAAACCGAATCGTGCGCTGCCCCCTTCTACTTTACCATTTTGATTGTCATCTGTTATGCACTCCTTCGTGCTAAGATCTGCATCCCTTTCTGCCTGATATTCCATAGGTTGCAGGTGAAAATGTTCCATACAATGAACGTTTCTGACTACTGAGTAATTTCTGACCTTTATTCTGAGTGTCCTTGGGCAAGGCCCCAGGTGGTCATGACCAAATTCACAGGAGATGCAGAATGTGGTAAGCTTTTATAAATCTTATCCTGTGCAGGGGTTCTCTGAGGGAATATCTTTATTGTGGTGAAAGTAACGTGCCTAGTTTTCACACTGATTTTAGCTTCAGCATAGATCACTCTAATTTAGTTACCCCAAGGCTGTAACGTACGGCTTTTTAGGATTGTAGAGTAGCCATTAATGGAAATCTGTTAAGAGTGGGCGTGTATGCATGAAGGAAAGCGTGCATAAAAAAAAAAATAGAGATGAGCCTCTTGCTTATGATGTGCTTCGTATGCACAACAGTACATGTCAGTCTTTGATCTGACTTAACTAGGTGGTACAGCAGTTCTCCAAATGACAGTCACGTCAGCCTTGAAGTCTGTATTTGGTATGCTTTCGTTGGCCTCAGTAGTGGGCAGCTGGTTCGTACAGATGACTCTTCATCCGTATACTCAGTGATTTCCAACTCTGTGTATGGATCAGGGTCTTTGCTTTAAGGATGGCAGAAGATGGGCAGCTTTTAAATATCATTACAGACAGGTAGTGTTTGATTACAGGTTTTACAGTAAGTGGTGGTGAAGGGAACAGTCCAGTTCCGGGTCCCTATTACAGGACCCCCCGCTCTGGCTGGTGTCACCTTTGCTTGTATTTGCAACTTTCTTTCCATATAGGATATTTAATAATACACCTTTTTGAAGACTGTTGTTCTTTATGGCAATATGGAGAGGTATTGTACCAAAGAATAAATTGTTTAATTGCTGCGAAGGAGTATTTATAGAAATAAGCTACATACCAGTCACAGCCTCCCTGCTTGCTGTCCTGTTTTAAAGGAGGTGTGAGAGCTGTGAATGCATCCTTCAGGATTTCAGTAAAGCACTGATACTTCAGTTGTCTGTGCCAGAACACCTCAGTGTATATTAAGATTTAGTAACGTTCCCTAGAGACGAGTCATACTTCCCCAAGAAATGCCAAATTGGAAATCAAAACCACTGTACAGGCAGAAGAAATCATGATGATTGCCGTCACAGATCTAACAATCTACCTTAATTTTCCCAAGGAAAGTGTAGTGAGGTGGCTTAATGGCTTTTCTTCTTCTTCCCACTCCTTTTGGCGCAACATCTGCGTGCAAGATCGTGGGGCAGGAAGACTGCTGTGCTCTGTGCAGCGCTTCAACTCGGGGCTCTTTTATCCTGCTCTGATTGTGCTCAGTGTGGCAGCTGCTACTGTTGAGAACATACTGCACTCATGGTATAAAAAAATTACTAAAATTCATTTGGAGAGAACAGCTAATGTGATTTCATATAATAAAACCAACCATGTGAGAATCCACAGAGGTGATTTTCTAAATTTAAGATTTCCTTTGAATTTGTTTTTATCACAAATAGATTGGATTACTATAGGCTGTGTCAGTGTGAGTCACTTATAAGTGCCTGTTAATCCAATAAACCTGAGTGGTTTCTTATGGAAATACTATTTTCTGATTTCTATTTATATGATGGTCCTGGCCTTGTTGAATCCCCACTGACTTCACTGGAAATATCTCTTTGGAAAAAGCTGGTATAATTTCATGTGGTAATGGACATTACAGCGAATTGGTAAAATGAAAAATAGCCTCAAGTAATTAGTAAATGTTTTAGAAGTTATTTGTGTCAACTTTATTACATATTTTGTAGCGTTATGGGCTGAGAATAAAAATAATTGCCAGAGGGTTTTTATTTTGTTGTTGATTGGGTTTTGGTTTAGTTATTTTTTT
>VZSZ01002577.1:517371-562573 GCA_013398815.1 Ibidorhyncha struthersii | reverse complement strand
TTATTTTTTTTTTTTTTTTTTTAATTGGATGGAGGGTAGAACAGCATTATTATGTTTTCACACTGTCCCGCAAGTTTTAGAGGTTTTTTCTTCTGTCGTTGCCAATGCCCTATTTGGAGTGGTGGTTGCATCATTCACTGCCTTAATTTCCCACCCATACCATACTTAGCTCTACTGAAAACTAGAAATCATAGATTAAAAAAATAGCTGCTTTAAAATCATGACTTCAGCCTTTTTCTGTTTTACATGTGCAGCAACTGGTATTCGTGGCAGCAGTAGGTGAAAACTTTGCTATGGTTTGGAATTTTTGCCTGAAATAAGAAGAAAAAAGTGTGGAGAACGAATGTGTTTCCAGCCTGAGATGCAGTGTACGTCTGTGCCAGAGCAGAGCGGGGGGGGTCTAAACACTCTTAAAAGATGGGTAGTGAACCTGGTCCTGTTTCAAACTAGAAAGCGCAGGATATAAAGATTTATGTTATACATGGGGAATTTCTAGTGCTGAGAGGGGGAAAAAAAAATCACATTTACTGGGAAGAGCTTGACAAAATTCAGTGTTTGTAGCACATGCAACAGTGCTGCTACTGTAAGGCACCACAATTTTCATAATCTTAAATTTACACGCACAGACCAAGTTTCCAAATATCTTCCTCCTCTTTGTCTCCACCATTGAATCTTACTGTGCGTGGTATGAGGGATAGGATGCTCAAAACCCCTGAATTTTTGATGTGTTAAGACAGACTTTTGTAGATGTTGAGTGCCTACTTGATGACGCATACTTGTAATGATTATTGAGCCTGTGCAGTAAATGCTGCCTGGGGAGTTGGGTCCTTGCTGGAGGAGATGAGAAATAATAGTCCTTATTGTGTGATAGGTTCTGCTGGTAAATGTTCCATGGCATTTTGCAGAGGCAGCTCAAGACTCTGTGAAGTTGCGATATTTAGATCCGTTAGTGGTGGTAGTTTATTGGTAGCAGCTCCAGGTCCTAATTAATCAGGATTTCAGATAATTTTACCCACTAAGCGTATGATCTCTTGAGCGGATACTCGAAGAAGTAAGAGAATACATGGAGACCTCAGAGCTAACAAAGCATCTAGAATAAAAGCACAGGAGAAAAGGAAAACAAAGCAGAGTGCTGTGCGTCATGTTCATATATGAAAGAAGTAATTTGAAACTAGAAACAAGGACACACAAAATTAATACAAAACCATATCAAGTAGGGTTTATATAAAATCTTAAGACAGAAAAAGACGGATTACAAGGTCTTTTCATGTTACCTATTAATGCTAGTTAATACACTGGAAGTCAGAGCAAGCCAAGGGAAAATGTAGGGCTCCTTCTTACCAAAGAGTGACAATAAATAAGAGAGACCACACTGGATAAACTGTTGAGCATAATTATAATTAGTCATGGTCTTTTGAAGGAACCAAAACCCCTTTGGACTCACTGGGGGAATAATTTTGGTAATTAACAACCCTTCATTTGAAAATGGCACATACAGTGATTTTTCCTGTGTGACAGCGGTACGGACTCTGGCATTTTCCTTGAAAACAGTATGCATGGGCAGGCTAACTGAGAGGGTCAGAGGCAAAACTTAAAAACACTGATAGTTTAAAAAGTAAGAATTTACAAGTGTTTACATAAGCATGTGTGTGTTTATTGCAGTGGATTGAACCAATTTAGGTAAGGCCAAATTGCTGCATCTGACGGTGTAGCAAAAAGATCAATGTACGGGCAAATGTGGGATGAAAGGTCCTGGTCTGAAACAAACCTGCTGTTTCCTAGATCAATTTGACTTCTAAAACTAGCATTTATTTCATGAAGTTAAAATTAAGTTTTCCAATAGAAGCGCAGAGAGAACAATTTCAGAAGGAACAATTCTAAGCTAAGTAGGGGAGAATATGGATGGCTCTGGCTACTGGGACATCGTAATTCACCTTGTTAAGTTGGTAGCCCAGTCCCTGGCACGGTTTTAACCTGTGCCAACCAGCATTCTTCCAGACAGCGCTTGGGCATCGTCCAGAGATGAGCATGGTGCAGGGAGTGTTTCTGATGGGCAGCTGGGATGTGGCTACCCTGTTCTGGGGCTGGGAAAGCTCACCTAACCCTACGGGTACCAGCCGTGCCGCTGTGGCTCATCTGTGGGCCAGAGGACAGTCCCCAACCTGGTCTGTGCATTAGATGGTCATTACTCTGAAGTCAGGAGTTGCTAAGATTTCTGATCCCAAATGGATTAGTCCAGCTCGGTGTGTAGGGCTTTCTTTTGGGAATGAGAGACAAAGTTCTCTTAAGACTACTTTTTTTGTTTGTTTGTGGCCAGCAATGTGGTACGCACTGCCAAGAACTGGGTTTGAGAATTCTCTTCCAAACACATACACTAACCATAAAGCAAAAAATAAGGATTTGGTTGTTTGGTTGGTTGGGGGTTTTTTGTTTGTGTACTTGTGTGTGTGGTTTATGACTTTTTTACACACCTGCAGAGGTATTCAGCTGCAAGAAAGACTCTCGCCCCAAATACCTGAATAAGGCAGGCTGGATTCGCTTTGTAGGTTTGCTGGCTTGTATTCATTCTTCAGCAGAAGTATTTGTCCTGTTTGCTGTCCTAGGAATCAATCTATATGGAGCCCTTCCTGGAGGTGAAAATAGAAATTCCGTCACATCCAGCAGTAAGAGGCATGCATATTGATTGGTGTGGCTGTCGGTCATGTGCAGGCTTTCTGTCCTGCGTAGGTGAGTAAGCTTTCCTACAGGCAGTCAGGGTTGGCGTTAGCTTCTAACAAAACGAGGTGAGCAGGATGCTCAAGATGACTTCTGTGATGGTGTTTGGGGAAGCAGTAAACATTTCAGTGATGGAGTATTTGGAAACATTACTTATTTACTTATATTACTTCCTTTACTGCGTCCAGCTCTGGAGTCCTCAACATAAGAAGGACATGGACCTGTTGGAGCGGGGCCAGAGGAGGGCCACAAAGATGATCAGAGGGCTGGAGCACCTCTCCTACGAGGACAGGCTGAGAGAGTAGGGGTTGTTCAGCCTGGAGAAGAGGAGGCTCTGGGGAGACCTTAGAGCCCCTTCCAGTCCCTAAAGGGGGCCTACAGGAGAGCTGGGGAAGGACTTTTTACAAAGGAGTGTAGTGATAGGACGAGGGGGAATGGCTTCAAACTGGAAGAAAGTAGGTTTAGATAAGATATTAGGAAGAAATTTTTCACTCTGAGGGTGGTGAGGCACTGGCGCAGGTTGCCCAGAGAAGCTGTGGCTGCCCCATCCCTGGAGGTGTCCAAGGCCAGGCTGGATGGGGCTTGGAGCAACCTGGTTTGGTGGGAGGTGTCCCTGCCCATGGCAGGGGGGTTGGAACGAGATGATCTTCCAGGACCCTTCCAACCCAAACCATTCTATGATTCTATATTGAGGGTAGAGCTAGATCCTCAATTTCACGTTTTCTGGTGAGTTGTGATTTCTCACAATGGAGATCTTAGGAAGGAAGAAGCTCGTGGCAGGTCAGGGAATAGCCCTTGTGTCAAGAGAGGGAGCCACACAGCAAATCTTCCTACATCCGGGGCTCCCGTCTGTATGTGTTCAGGGCTGTTTCCCACCTATGAGTGAGGGCTGAGCCATTCTGGCAGAGCATGCTGTGTGTTTTTGTGTCTTGTGGACCATAGTCTGAGATTTCTCACTCTGCTCCCTTGGAAAAACACACTGCTATCAAATCAGCAGTTACCTTTTACCGGCACTATATATTCTAAAGTGAAAGGTTCACTTAGTAGGTCGTTTTAACAACAACAACAAAATTATAATCCTTTCCAAAGGCTTCATGCAAACCTGATGTTCCCGTAAGTGCTACATGCTCATATGGAATGATATATTTTGTTCTGAGAGCAAGCGATCCAATTTTTATGCCATTTTATATGAAAGATTTGTTGCTGGTTGTTTATCAAACAGTGAGAGCGCTGCAGAGAACAGGGGAAAAGGGGAAAAAAATAGTAGTAGCAGAAGATGTTTTAGTAGTTAAGTACTTCTCTTGTTGAAGAATTGTTTCCAGGACAACAAGGTTGATGATGGAGTTATAAAGTGAGTATGTGTTTCCTTTCCTCTTCCTCTATTTGTTATTAATCGGTAAGGTAGGAAGACCTCTCTTCGTACTTGAGTTGTTTGCAGAGAGTTGTGTTACATCAGTTATTTTTAGCCTACGCTAGGTTGTCCGTGTGGCTCTTCAGCTATTTAGAAAAGAATCCGGTATGCAAGAAATCGTATTTGTGTTGGTTTTTTGTTAATATCACATGACACCTAAACAAATTACTCTCTCTGGACTACTAACAGCTATGTTTGGTTGGTTTGTTTGTTTTAAGAGAAACAAACCACAACAGGTTTGTGCTTTAAATTTCAAGCTCATCTTACTGGTGGGGTGTGAGTTTTTTTAACTGCACAGAAGTTTTCCTCTGTTAGTATAAGACATACTTTTTGTATATACAAATGATACACTGTCATGGAAATGAATTTGGAATAATTAAAGGAAATCATTTTCCCCTAGAGAATATTCAGCTGTAGGACTCCATTGTGAGATCTATTTTCAACTGGAGTTTGGAATTTGGAATAAGAAGCCACTGAATTAAATGTAGTTGCCAATTTTAAAGGGGCATAGCTAGGATAAAATCACACCCATCTCCAAAATATGTTGATCTATTTAAAATCTGGAGGAGTATGATGAAATCTGTACTTGTGTGGTTTTCCTTTGTATATTTGATTGTACTCTGATTTTAATTTTTTCTGGATTGTTTTTTTCCTTCACAACAACATCTTGAGAAAAGAAATGTATTTTTTTAAAAAAACCCACAAATATTGGCTGTGCATTTTAAAAGCAAGCGTAACAAAAATAGTGGCCAGGTCATTAGTGAAAAAACACGCTTCATAAAGCTGTGTTGTTTTTTATGTGAAATCAAACAGCTTGAAGTTTAACGGCGTCCCTTTTAAAGGAGTTAAATGATTTCATACCCCCTAATGATATCTGTGTTTGTTTCATATTGAGATTTTAGAACCTAAGTTGATGAAGATTCAGAAAACACTTCTTCTCGTGCATGAATTAATGAAATACTCTGTTTCCTTCTAAATGCATTGGTGTTTTTCTGATGCTAAAGGGTGGGTGCCACTTTTGAAGATCAGTGTCTGGTCACTGTTGTGAGCCGTTAATAGGTTTATTCTTTGGATGTGTTTTTCCATCCAATTCTACAGTATGTTTATGAAGACCGTGCTTCCTTTATTGATTTAGGAGAAAACAGGATGACGTGGCATGAAAACTAACACGCTGCGGTGACTCTGGTGATCACTGCACCTTTGCTCTATCCCCTGGCTCTCAGACGGTTGGAAACAGAGGTTAAGCAGGCCGACAAATCCGTGTTGGCATTTACTTGTTGCTTTGTTATCCCCTCCTGGCTGCAAACCATAGCCGGAGTCAGGATTCTTTCTGACTGGTGTCCTCCTCTTTCCATCTCTCTCTTTTTTTTTTTTTTTCTTTCTTTGTTTTTCTTACAAATGACCGTTTTCAGCAGAACAGGAACAGTGCTAACCTTGAGTGATGAGATGTCTCTGTACTTCATTTTCCAGTACGTCCTGTTATTTAGTTATTCCATTATCTGGAGCATACCAGTTCTTTGTGGAGGATTGAGTAGTTCTTCCAGGTCACTACTTGGCATAGTAAGGGAATGAGGAATTTTTTGCTGCTTCTGCTAAAGGTTTACTAATTATGTGGCTAAATAGAGAATGTAGCATTAGAGCATTCTTTTTAAGGACAATACTCTCATAACTCTACTTAGTAGATTTTGTTTGGTTGTTTTTTTGGGTTGCTTGCTTCCTTGGTTTTAATCTTCCAAAATGCTGTAAAAACACTAATGAATTCCCAGTAAGGTATGGATCTATCTTCTCTGGTTTTACAGATTTGAAGCCATAGCACAGAGCAGGACTTAATGTTCACATTGAACACCCGTTGAAGTGTCTTACAGTGCCTGAAGCATAGGGCTTGCAGGTATGACCCCAGACCAAGGGAAAGTCATCACCTTTCTGAAGCAGGTGCTGGAGGTCAACAAGGAGCAGCCATAGAGTCTAACAAGACACTACATAGCTGTCTTAGAGCAATTAGATCCTTCTTTACATTTCTTCACTTTCCCTATGGCGAGGAGGAATTTCTTTGGTAAACTTTGCAATAGGATTTGGAATTTAGTTTTTCAGTGTTATGCTCAAATCACGAGGCACTCTCCACAATTCCTCTCGATAGAGCAGTTTCATGAAACAGAAATATTCTGGCAGTCAAATCAGAGAAATAGAAAGGAAGGATAGAAATATTTTCCAGTGCTGACTAAAAGCAAACAGTAAACTTCAAGCGTTAATTAACAGTATAATGAGAAACTTCAGTCCAAGCAAATACTCTTTTTTAACAGAATTTTTCTTTTCTCTGTTGCATTGCAGAAGAAGAAATGGTGACTGAGTTGTACAAGGAAACCAGGACAATCCAAAAAGTAAGTCAAAGAAGAATGCTCATTTTCCTCTCCTATAAGGCTATAGGACAATTGTTCTATCAGACATTCATTTAATTAAGAAGGCAATTAGTTTTCCCTCATCTCTTTGACTGTGAGTGTAGCATATGCACTTCGTAGAGCTGTTTGAGTTACCTGACGTCAAGCCATGTGGTTCGGGGTGAGTTGCATTAGGTAGGTCACTTCTCTCCCTTTCTCATCACTGTGTCAAGGCATGAAGTAGTTCAAGATTGTGTCATGTAATTGCATTATCCCTGTTGTTGTAGCAGTTGTTGTATCCAAGGATGTGGAGAGGAGAGGTTTGTAGGGAAAGGCTTTATCTCTTCTTAGACTGTTTCTGATAAAGTTTGAAGACTCAGATCAATGTACAGGAACGCAAGCAGGGGCTGGAAAGGGTTTTTGGGCTCCAGAGCTTGTTGGTATTCTCCATAATATCAGTTGGTGTAAGAAAATCTTTAACCTTACTTTAAAGGTGGCTGTATTTTTGGCTGAGTATTTTTGAATATATTAAAACTATTTACTTGAGAATACTGTATGTGTTTAGGGATTAGTGCAGGAGTTTTTTCCATTTTGGTCAAGAAAGCAGGATGTTTGCAGCGGTATTTTGGATAGCAAGCCTTACGGCTTTATCTTTCTGATTCACTTGTAGTAGACAACGGCAAATTTTAAAGATAGATGCTTTTAACCGTCTTGAACAGTACTATGTGTTAACAACATGTACATTGCAATTGTAATAACAAAACCTAAGATTATTCTGAATCTAGTTTCACACCGGCTAACAAGTGGACTCATTAAAAGATTGCATGAGGTTTTCTATGTGTTGTTGACTCAACTTTAAAATATCTGTAAGTCTGCAAAATGTGTCTCAGCTTACTTACTAAGGGATGAGTATGGTTTTAACGCATAGGTTTTGAAATTATTGATGACTCCAGTTTTATCAAACAGCTTTTGTGTTGTGCTTTATTTATAATTTTTCTACTACTTACATGAATGTCCTTTTAATTTATACCTGCGTCTCTTTTTTTGTCTGAAAAGTTTAAGTAATTCTACAGACTTGCTTTTTATAGACACTTTCTATTTAAAAAAAAAAAAAAAAAAGAAAAAGTGGTAGAACATGTGTCAGGCATATGCAATTCCTTCAGCATCATGTTTTCCACACTGATTTAATAGCTATTGAGTCTCCTCAAATATTCTTGTTTCCAAGACCTGTTTTATGGTAATAAATCTTCTTGGCTGTAAAATTCTTGAAATGATTCAGTAGGACGATTGTTTCCTTAGCACATTCCCTGAGAGATCATAGTTAGAAATGGAAAAGTCCTTAACCAGGTCAACTTTTTCCCTGCGATACATGGAGTCAGTGCTGGAAGTGATAATCAAGGAAATTGCCAACGTTTGTTCTGGTGAACTGCTATTGTCCAGTGCTCCCTGCTATCCCGATTTCTTCCTTGGTAATTTACAGTAAGTTTTCTAATAGAGCGTCATGCTAAACTGCACTGAGAAATGCCTAGCCGGGTAAAGAGTAAAAGTTGTGGCGTGGTGTGATGCAACTCTTGATATTTTTTAATTTTTTTTTATTTTAAAAAAAGAAAGGTCTGTCTCAAAATTCATATCAAAAACATTAATGAAATAACCAAAGACTTCCTTAGTTTCCTTATCCATTTGCACATGGGGCTAGGGAATGGTGTAGTGTGCACAGCAGGCTTTTTGGTGTAAACGATGGTATAATAAAAGATTTATTCAGGATAGTTATTAACAGCTTCCTTCTATACACTGAGTGCCGTTTGGAGTTGTTGGGTTCTCGTGATGTACGTAAACTGTAGCAACGGTGAGCTACTGCAGTATGTGGTCTGTTGTCTTGCCAGCTTGTTCTCCGTTGGGTTTGTCACCAGAGTACCTTTCAGAAACTGCAGGACCACAGGCGGGAAAAATGCAGAAGGAGTGGTGCAGTCCATGAGGTAGACTGTAATCTAATACGTTGTCAGGCATGCAAGGATCATTAAGTTGTGATACCTGGTCTGTTGATCTCTGGAGGGTGGCCACGCATTCTGTATCCTGTGTGGCTTTCTGACAACTGGAAAAAGCTCTTAAAATTGGACATTACTTATTGGGAGCAGGTAAGAAAGGAATTCTGCCAAAATCCCGCAAGGTTTCCAAGGCAATCCGTTAGACAGTTCATCTGGAGCATCAGGTGTGCAAAGAAAAGGGAGATGGATATTTGCTGAAACTTGCTGCACAGCTGGAGCTCCAGGTAAAAACACCGGGTTATACCAGGAGATAGGGAGTTCCTTGATCTTAAAATTTGTAACTTTCTGAAATACTGTTGCTTTCTCTCTTTTGTGTTTTCCTAGTTGGACCTCAGGTATTGGAACCGCCCTTTAGGCTGTTCTACACTGAGGGAAGCAGTGCGTTCTGGGGTTAGTTCCCCCACAGGCATTTCCTTAAAATACTCAGGCTTTGGGATCTGAGATCCTTATCTTCTTTAAATACCCCAGGGTAGGAAATAAGGCTTTGCAGTTCCCCCAAGATTTACAGCAAGATTTGTATATTAAATCTGCTCTTAACCTCTATTTTGGAAAAGGGAACCTTGTATTCTTACTGGCCTCACCTGCCAGACAGATATTTCCATTTAAACTGTGGATTTTAGGTGCTTTTGCTGCAGGACATAAACCTTAGGGTTTTCAGCGCTGTACTTCAAAATGATCCAAAGTAGCTGTTGTTACATTCATAGGTGCTTCTAGTCATGATAAAGAGTAACATCTGCACTTAAAAGATGGCCTCAAAGATTACTTTTACTCTGTAGGATCTCGACAAGAGTATGTTGTGTTGTGTCAGCATATTCATTCCAGATAATGTCTTTCGGAAGAAGAGGAAACGTTGGGGAACATTTTATATATGTGTGTGTGTATGCACACAGACGTTTTTAGGGTTGGTAGAAGTCTTCGGTGCCATAGTCCTGTTTGAATTGTTGGTCGGTTGTGTGAAGATGGAGTGGGATCTGATAAATGGACCTGATGATGTGAAGGTTTTTATTTATTGGCAGTTGAAGTTCGGCTGATGCGTGTACCTTCCACAAAGTCACTTCATCAGTTGTGTTGGTCACTCTTGCCTGTGAAGTGAGGATGCCTTATCTACTTCAGATTTTACACACAATGATATGAATTAATATTTTGACTCTTCAGAAATACAAACCTAATACCTGAGCTCGTGAGAAAGCCCACTCATTGCACACGTGTGAGCAAATGGGTTTTGTGGAGCATATTGCCACTCAGTCTCATGGCTCAGGGAGGCAAATGATGAGGAAGGTTTGCAGAGAAGAGAGAAATACAGCCAGCAATGGTCAAGAAAGCCATTTTCCTCTTCAGGTATCCGTTTTCTTCTGAGAACGTCCGCTAGCACGTATGGCATGACAGGAGACAGACCACAAAGAGGTCAGTGTTATTGGATGTGCATGAAGTAGCCATTAACACAGGCAGTAAGTATTCAAAAAGAAACTCTCCGTTTTACAGTGCTGTCTTCTAGATGACTTAGAAACATAAAAACACAACTTATTTTTAAAAGAGCACTTTTAGTTTTTGTCAGATATGAAAGTACCTGTAAGTTTAATGTGTGCTTTGCAAAGAGAGGAGTGTGCTAAGACTAGTAACCACGTTTGCATTTTATGAGTTGTCTGTGCTGTGATGGCTTCATATACAGAATTCTGGCACCACCATTAATGCTGAGAAATTTCTATGTGCACTTCGTAGGAGCATTCCTGTTGTGCCACATGAGTAGGAGCTGTGTGCTGTGGTGATCTGTGTTGCTCACTTCACTTCACTCGGCGAAAGAATGGGTTATCTGTATTCACAAGAGCTGCCTTATACATTCCCAATCTAAGTGGTAAATAGCATGTGTTCTTGTCTTCCTCACCTGTGATCTCTCTCTAAATCAGAGTCTGTCTGATAACTACAGAACTGCAGTTTTCTGAAGACTTCTAATGTTTGAATTTGGAAGACACTCAGCAGCAAAACCTTCTTTTTTTTTTTTTCTTCTTTTAATTTGTTGCTCAAAAAGCAAGATAAAAGCACTTGCTTTCAGATCTTTTTAGATATCTAAGAGCCAGAGTTTACCAAGAAATTCACCTTTCACCGATTTGCAAGCTGAAAATGTAAATTCAGAGATCAGCTGGGTATCCATCTTGCAGTGGTGCTTACTCTGATGTCTTCCTCAATTCTCTCAGACAAATACATCTGCACACAGACACACGCGGAGCAATAGAAATGCAGGATCTTAAATACACCGTTTCTGCCTATATAAGCTGCAGCCATGTTTGTCTCCTGGCGCTGGAAACAGCGAGCATCAGGCAGAGGATGGGGCACTGGTCTTTTTAAACATCATTCTGTGAAAATGTTGGGTGAAAAGCCATCATCTTGATTATACAAATATTTGTGTGTTGATAATACGTTTTTCTTAACATGAAACTCTTGAGACTAACAAATTGTTATTAGACTTTATTTAGATTCTATTTTCCCCTAATTGAGGCTAGTTTCTATAGCTCCGGGGTGGGACCCTATATCCTAAAGGCTATATATGACTCACTCACTGTTTCACATAACCAACTATCACATTATTTTTTCACATTAATATAGAACAGCAATGACGTTTATTAACACATGGACATGGCTTGTTAAATATGTTCAAAAGCCTTGGCCCTTAACTAGGAAAAAAATGTCTCTGATGTTGCTGTGAACTGTAGTATCACAACTCATTTTCACTGGCAAATATACCAAGTGTTTGTGAGTAGCCTTAGTCATTGAGTCCCACCTGCCTATGAGCCAGCATGGGATGGACAGAGACAAATCACTGTTCCTGTAACATTTACTCTCTGAGGGATGGAGGCAGTACAACCTGTTTGCTTCCAGCTCAGAAATCACCTATTCAGCCTTCTTGAGCTCACAGTTTTATGTATCGCATTTTATATCATACAGTTTCATTTGCTTTGGGTTTTGAGTCTTGCATGAAGATAGTGTGAGGGGGGAAATGTAGCTTCATATGAAAAGAAAAAACAAGGATTTTTTTCTTTAAAACATCAGATCATTACGGATGTGTGAAGTGATGAACATGCTTGAAATGCAGTCCTTTCTGGTCCTTCAGTACGTCTTCTGTGAGACTGAAGTCTGTCTTGTCTTCTGTAGAAGGAATGCTGCTTCCGTTTTTTCCCCCCTCATCCTGGCTGCTGTGTTATCATGAGACATGCCCTCTCTGCGATAAACATCCTTCTTGGCTCACCGGCCTGGAGGACCAGACTAACTGCTCCGGCTGTAAAACGACAACTGGCTCTGTCAGCCTTCCAGGAGGAGAGCTGTTCTCCTTTTGAGTAGGGTGATTGCTCCGTGTCTGGTCAGTCTGGATGTCCGCTGGGTTTCTGCCGCTGATATTCCGCTGTCTGCAGCGTCTCGTAATCCTTCTGGATGGGACAAGCTCTGGAAGAGACTGAGCTTGTCTGAGGCAGGTGGCTTTCTCCATATGGAACCAGCCTCCCGGTGACAGGACAAGGTGGAACAGAGGATACAAAGAGGAAGTTCACATCGTGGTGGATATATCTGTCACAAATAATCGTGGAGATTTCCAATCTGTCTTACGAGTTTAGATGTGGATTACTATCTTCAGTGTAATGTAAGAGTATAAATACCCCAGATGGCTTTTGAAATGAAGTACTTAATGCTGCCTTGCATACAGACAGCTATCCAGTTTAAAGCTTGCTTTAAGAAATTCTGGAGATTGTTACTCTAACTTTGGTGATGGGAGAGATGAGCTTTAGGGAGAACGCTTACGGTGTAAAGGTACTGTGACAGCTATACAGCAGAGCAGGGACCAGAACCCAAGGATGTTTTGAAAAGTTCTGTGGCCAACAAAGGCACCACAAGCTGTATCATACCCTGTTTGGTGTGGTAGGCTCTGCCCAGTCTATGTAGTGCTGTTGGAAAGCCAGATATATTAGTCTGAGCAAAGCACAGTGCAGATGGCTCATGCACTACTACCGATACCCAATCTAGCTCATTTACAGCTCGCTGAAGTCTCTGGATGGTAGTGTATTAAGCTATATAAAGTCTCCAGAGGCCTGCCGCCCACTTCGCTGCTTGTAAAGTGCAAAGCTGTCTGCGTAGAAGCTACAGAATGCGTGTGTCAGAGAAGTAAATTTATTAAAGGGATGCTCTTAAAAATAGTCTTCATCCTTATAGTTCCCTTCAAAAGTGTAATATTATATGGTGGGGTTTCCAGCATTTTGGATTTTTGTTTGTTTCATCTCCGCCTGCAGTGAAGTGTATGTACAGCTGAACAGATAACACATAAAATACACCGTTGTCGGGGTTTAACCCCAGCCAGCAGCGAAGAACTACGCAGCCACTCGCTCTCTCCCCCCATGGCAGGATAGGGAAGAGAATCGGAAAGGTAAAAGTGAGAAAACTTGTGGGTTGAGATAGAGACCATTTAATAAGTAAAGCAAAAGCCGCTCACACAAGCAAAGCAAACCAAGGAATTCATTCACTGCTTCCCATAGGCAGGCAGGTGTTCCGCCATCCCCAGGACAGCGGGGCTCCATCATGTGTGATGGTGACCTGGGGAGACAAACACCATCACTCCAAACATGTCCCCCTTCTTCCTCCTTCCCCAGCTTTGTATGCTGAGCATGACATCATACGGTAAGGAATATCCCTGTGGTCAGCTGTCCCGGCTGTGTCTCCTCTCAACTTGTTGTGTCCCACCCCCCCCACCAGCCTACACGCTGGTGGTGCAGTGTGAGGAGCAGAAAAGGCCTCGAGAGCTCAGCAGCAGCCAAAACCACCAGCACGCTATCCACATCACTCTCATCCCACATCTAAAACACAGCTGCTAGTAAGAAAGTCAACTCTATCCCAACTGAAACCATGACAACTGTACATCATATTAATGCAGGAAATCAGAACATCTTAAATATGTACATTTAGTGGCATCTTAGCACTTTTAATTTTCCTGCAGTTCCCAAGCAGTGTTTTCTCTCCTCAGAAGATCAAGAATGAGTGCTAGTTCAAACCTGTATTCAGTATGTCCATACGAGAAAGAATTTGCCTTTAGATTAAAAACTAGGACTTTTTTTCCCCTTCTTTTCTTGGTTCTGAAATACTAAATCTCTTTTATATTGCATGTATATAGAGGAGGAGATAATGGGTGAGCTGATGCCACGTAAGGAAAAAAAAAAATCTATGGAGATGGAGCTCAGAATTAACACTTAAAACTGCGGAAAACCTTGTGGTAGTGCAAAATAAGATTTATTCTTTAAAAAAATAAAAAGGTTAATAGGACACGGACGTGGACCCTGGAGACCTGTATTCTGTTTGTATTTCTCATCTGTTGTGTAAGCTTGGACAACTTGCTTAACTTGCTTTGCATTTTCCTGCTTCGTTTCTTCTGCCAGAGGATCTGTATGTTTTACTTGTTATTGGTAAAGCACTTTAAAATCTAGAATTAGTATTATTATAGACTTCTATAAACTTACTTAAAATCCTTCTCCTTCTCACTCATGCCTTCCCAAAGACAGGAGTAAATAGTGGGGTTTTTTGGTTTTTTTTTTTTCCAAATGGTATTGATTGACTGATATTCTGCAGCTACTTAGGTAGGAGTTAACTGATCCTTTCTGTTGTCCGGGCATCTACTGAACAGCTTCAAATTGAGACTACTGTTGGATAGGTTGCGTCTCTAATTCTGTTAGGGACATGGTCTGGCAAGAATTACTTCCTTGTTCACTTTACTTAGCAGGCTGGAGTTTCAAAGCCTCCTGGTGTAACAGAACTTTGTAGGCTGTCTTACCTTAGTATTGGCTAACCTCACATGTCGATCAACTACAGCTTGAAGCCTCATGGATGGGTGGCTTACCTGTAGCCTGATGCTGATGAACACAGTTTGTATCACCAGAAAGCACACTGTCAGGCTGTTAATGTACTCTGCATCATTATTGGGTCCTATGGCACAGCAATTTGGCAGCATTCCTGAACATCTAATCGCCTTCTGGCCTTTGGAGGTGAAGGGCTGATGGACCCATACCAAACTGTGGTTACCCAGGAGCAGAATCACACAGAATCACAGAATAGTCAGGGTTGGAAGGGACCTCTGGAGATCATCTAGTCCAACCCCCCTGCCAGAGCAGGGTCACCTACAACAGGTTGCACAGGACAGCATCCAGGTGGGTTTTGAATGTCTCCAGAGTGGAAGACTCCACAACCTCTCTGGGCAGCCTGTTCCAGTGCTCCACCACCCTCAAAGTAAAGAAGTTCCTCCTCATGTTAAGATGGAACTTCCTATGTTCAAGTTTGTGCCCATTACCCCTCGTCCTATCAATGGGCACCACTGAAAAAAGACTGCTCCCATCCCCCTGGCATCCTCCCTTCAAGTATTTGAAAGCATTAACAAGATCCCCCCTCAATCTTCTTTTCTCCAGACTAAAGAGACCCAAATCCCTCAGCCTCTCCTCATATGAAAGATGTTCCAATCCCCTAATCATCTTTGTAGCCCTTTGCTGGACCCTCTCCAGCAGATCCCTGTCCTTCTTGAACTGGGGAGCCCAGAACTGGACGCAGTATTCCAGATGCGGCCTCACCAGGGCAGAGTAGAGGGGGAGGATGACCTCCCTCGACCTGCTGGCCACACTCCTTTTGATGCACCCCAGGATGCCATTGGCCCTCTTGGCCGCCAGGGCACATTGCTGGCTCATGGTCATCCTGTTGTCCACCAGGACTCCCAGGTCCCTTTCCACAGAGCTGCTCTCCAGGAGGTCGGCCCCCAACCTGTACTGATGCATGGGGTTATTCCTCCCCAGGTGCAGTACCCTACATTTACCCTTGTTGAATTTCATTAAGTTCCTCTCTGCCCAACTCTCCAGCCTATCCAGGTCACGCTGTAAGGCAGCACAGCCTTCTGGCGTGTCAGCCACTCCTCCCAGTTTAGTGTCATCAGCAAACTTGCTGATGGTACACTCTATGCCTTCGTCCAGATCATCGATGAATATATTGAACAGGACTGGACCCAGTACTGACCCTTGAGGGACACCACTTGTTACTGACCTCCAACTAGACTCTGCACCACTAACCACAACCCTCTGAGCTCTATCTGTCAGCCAGTTCTCAATCAGTGGACAGTTTGGCTGGGTGTCGTGCGGTACAGCAGATATGAATCTCTGCAGAGAGAAACTCTTGACCTGAGGTGCTGCTACCGTCGTGAATGCAGGAACTGAATTCAAGCAGGCATTAAACTATGCAGATACAGTGGTTAACGGGGAAAATGCACCGTCTTGCACAACCAAGTGTTGCAGAAACAGTTTAGTTCAACGGAGCTAAATCACCATGCTGAGAAAAAAACAACTATCCAATGAAACATCCTTGCTTAGAAGCAGCCTGAGACACTGATGTGCAGCTTTGCATTCTCTGTTAACATTACCGATGTCCTGGCAAGAATCCCACGTATGGAGCTGAGGAAGTAGATAGTATAAAAGGAGAACTCTTTGGGCTTTTTGTTCTGCATTGATCTGTCAGCCTTGCTGCGACTGCACTGTGACAGAGCATCTGTATTCCATCTCTAGAAACACAGAGTGTGTACTCTTGAAGGATGGCTACTGAGCAGCTCTGTGTTCCAGTTCAGGGGTGTTAAAAGCCCGGCAGTATGTATACAAGTTAGCTGTAATTTATTTTAATTAAATACAAAAGCTGCGTACATACTGCAGAAGGGATAAGACAGGGATTCCCCACCTCTAATGTGTCGTCTTGCTGTTCGGATTTCTTTGCTATTGTCCTCACTCTGTTTTCTGCAGAGATGTCTTATCTTCTGCCTTCTGTGCTGTTACTTTAGCAATGGCATCTGTCTTTCGAAATACAACAAATTTTCTTAAACGTTTTCTGTTCTTGAGAAGCCATTCTTGCCCTATGACAGCATAGGCATCCTTGTCCTTCCTGACATGCATACCTATGCAGGATTTATTTTAATTAGAGAGCTACAGGAAGCAGAAATCCCCATCCTTTCTCATATCTGAGTTTTATTTTTTGAATTAGGGAGCCTGGAGTACCCACCCTAGGGCTGGCAGGCAGCCTGGCAGGAAGCTGGACAGACTGGCCTGCCGGCCAATCTTGTTGCCTTATATAGAGCATTTTGATGAAATCAGCACATTTCCATGTGATCACTGTTTTGGAGTGTAAAAATTGTTGTGTTTGGGAGTTTTTTGAGCAGCTCTTAATTTTTGTCTGCAGCTTGTGACTTCTGGGAAATTGTTGATGAATTTTTGTAATTGCTATAGATGATTTTATGAGGAGAGGTGCTGTTTCTATGGAGGAAAATCCTCTTGGAAGGATGTTGTTCAGCCGGTGTGAAGGATTGCCTGATGCGTATCTCTGTTCAGGTAGGTGGGTTAGCTGGCAGGGACCTTATGTTTCTCATCCGCAAGTCTCACGTAACAATTGCTTCTGCTCAAATCGCTGCCAAATGTTTTCAGTTTTCTTGGAGTGGCTTCCCTGGGGGAAATCCAAACCATGTAGGACCTGGATCTCACGTTTTTTGGTAGGGCAAAGTGCTGAGGTAATGGTGGTTGGTGGGGAAGTAGAACCTGGGAGAAGGAGCAGAAGGCTTCAGGTCTGGAGGACAGTGTGTGGAGAGCATTCCCATCTACGCAGCTGTGCCTGGTGCTCAAGGGGGATGTAGCTGTGCTGATGTTTCATTGCTGTCTTGCAAGTAGAGCATGACACCATAGTGCGCATTTTTGAAGCAGGCTGCACCTCTCTTTAAGTCACACTAGTGCTAACCTGGGCTTGACTCTTCAGGCAGTCCAGTTTGACCTCCTGCTCAAAGTAAGACTGACTTGGAAGTTAATGTCAAGCAGCCTGAGGGCCTTTACTAATTGAAAATTTCTAAGAACAGAGTGTTGATGAGAGAGTTGCATCCAGCTCTGGAGCCCCCAGCATAAGAAGGACACGGACCTCTTGGAGTGGGTGCAGAGGAGGGCCACGAAGATGATCAGAGGGCTGGAGCACCTCTCCTATGAGGACAGGCTGAGAGAGTTGGGGTTGTTCAGCCTGGAGAAGAGGAGGCTCTGGGGAGACCTTATTGTGGCCTTCCAGTCCCTAAAAGGGGCCTACAGGAGAGCTGGGGAAGGACTTTTTACAAGGGCATGTAGTGATAGGATGAGGGGGAATGGCTTCAGACTGGAAGAGGGGAGATTTAGATTGGATATTAGGAAGAAATTTTTCACTCTGAGGGTGGTGAGCCCCTGGCGCAGGTTGCCCAGAGAAGCTGTGGCTGCCCCATCCCTGGAGGTGTCCAAGGCCAGGTTGGACGGGGCTTTGAGCAACCTGGGCTGGGGGGAGGTGTCCTTGCCCAGGGCAGGGGGGTTGGAATAAGATGATCTTCAAGGTCCCTTCCAACCTAAACCATTCTATGATTCTCTTCCTGTGTTTTCATATTGAAGATTTTTTTTTTCCCCTTAGGTCTGATCAGAATTTGCCTTACTGCAGCTCGTGAATGTTGCTGCTTGCTGTTTGTGGGCTCATGAGAGGAGTCTGGCTGTGTTTTTTCAGTAGTCCCTGTAGGTAACCAGGGGCCTGATGAAGGGGTTTGGCCAATAACTAGTGTTCAGCTTGCAAATGCACCCAGGGTCCTGGAATCTTCTTTGGATTGCTTTTCCTCTCTTGGGCCTTGGAAGTGCTACAAAGAAGCTGAACTTGCATTCTCAAGATACAGTACTGTTTTTGAACGATGTTGGCACCTTCTGGACTTCTTTAGCATCTGATGTAAAACCTCTTAAATCCACTGGTACAGCAGAACCAAGTGTCTAGCAGTTCGGGCAGATCAGACTGATCTTGAATGTATTTTCTCTCTTAGTCCTCTTCAATAAACGAATCTGCCTCCTTGGAAGATTCTTTGCATTATGAAGCGTTTTGAGGTTGTGAGTTTACAATGAATCACCAATTAGCATTTCAGTGAAAATAATTTCAAGTAAAATCATACTTTGTTTACTTAAGTAGTTACTGCTTTTCAGAGGAAACGTGAATGCAGCTTTGATTCTCAGGAGCAGCCCGTGTTGTAGTGGTCCTTGAGTATGTCCTTAGAACGGCTCCGACGTTTACACAGACATTGCAAATCATCCATATCATATTGAATGAGCCAGTCTTAAATGGAATTCCATCCACTAGGGAAGTACATATTTGAAAACGCAGAGAACACTTTATATGGTTTTTTTGTTGGCTATTGGAGTTTCAGTATTTGCACAGTCGGTGTGTGAAAGCTGCATGTGTAAATCCCATCGGAGGGGAACCTAGATAATAACCAAGAGCACCAGTAAAAAGAATAAAGAGGGGAACTTTGCCTTTATGTAATCAGTTTGAACAGGTTTGGTGGTTCTTTTGTCCACATAGTGTAAATTCACAGGAGCCCATCCAGATTCACAATGGGTAAGTAGTTCCTCAGAAATCAAAGGGGGTGTAATCTTATAAAACTTGCATAATAGGAAAGTTTGGCCTTTGGATCCAGAAGCTAAACTGGCTAAGCAAACATCTAATATTGACTTGATTTCTTAGTCTGGCTTCGAGTGTGAAACTTAGCTCTAACAAAATGAAACATACCTTTTTTTAAAACATATTTAGATTCCTCCTCAAAAAAGCATGTAGGCCACGTGCTCCTGTCTTAGCAAAAGGCAACTACTTTAACTTACTCGGTGCTTACTGTTTTCTGCTGGTTTTCATTCTGCTCCAGTGCTCAAGATGTGTAGGGAACGAGGTCTGGTAACATGGCTGGCACTAAGATAAAATTACAGTGAGAATCAAGAGTTTACAGCCTCAAGGAGTCAACTCTGCAAACTGTTTTTTCCATACCCAAGAAGCATGAGTCAGATTTTGCAAAGTGAGTCAAATCTATCCTCAGATTCATTTGAAGACGCTGTAGTGGATACGTAATTTGAAACAGTATTATGCATTTTAAACTAATTTGGTCTGCAGTGTTCCCTCTGAGTGGGAAGGGAGACGGGGTGGACAGAGGCGATGGGGAAGCATGGGAGGAAGGGTGGTTCAGGTGTACCTCAGTCCCCAGAAACGGCGGGAAGTCCTGCAGCGTGGAGGGTATAGAGAGATTATCTTTAATTCACCGCTCTTGTGGGGGTTTGCCAGGGCCTGAGAGGTGGTTGACGTAAGCATGCGTGCCCTTGGTGACAGTGCTGAACGTGGCCTTCAGCCTGGCAGCACTGCTTAATGAGGATAAGGGTTGTCCCTGGGCTTTCAAAATACCGTGACGAAGGCCTGCTCGGCTCATCCTTTGAGGTACGTGTTGGGGATTCAGACATAAACCCTGTCCTAAGATCTTCTAAATAAATCCCTTTCCCTTTGCTTCCCTTTATCTGCACCTGGCCAGTGTTCCTGTGCATAAAGCTGTCCTCAGAGGTCAGATGTGCTGGAGCTGCAACCCTTTACCAGGATGTGACTCTTGCATGTTTTGCTGGCTGTGTCATGCAGAAACACTCCCTTTCCTCTGGAGGAATTATGCGACAATTAAACTTGGAGGCACAGTCGCCTTCCAAGACTCAGTTTCTTCTCCTCTGTTCCCGTGTTTAACCCTCCCTCTGAGAAATCTTTCTTTCTGATTGTGAATTTTGACCAGGAAATGAATTTGATGGCTCCATTCTTAAGCGTCAGCCTTTGACTGGCTGCAGTCAACATCCTAATATTGTGCTCAGAAGAGTGACTAATACCTCCTGTCTGGCATATGTCTTGCATGAACCAGTAGACAAGCATGCATTTATTTTTCCTATTCCTCTGTGTAATCAATCTAGAAAGAATTTCTTGGATTTGCTTTTCTTCAGCAATGTTTGGTGGGGACCCTGAGGAAATGAATGATGGAATTCAAATGTAGTGGTTCAAAGAACATCTTTGCCGTTACTTATTTGTGGTTCAAAGATGGGTTGGCAGCATCAGATACATGGTTCCCCGACTGATACGCACCATCCCTTGTAGGTCTCTGGCTGCTTTTAATTCTTCCCATAACTCAAACCAGCTCTGAGTTGTCTTCACTCTGAATGAAGAACGTCATGTTTTTAGAAATGTATTGTTTTTAGATCATTCAGATCTTTATTGTCTTTTCTAAAGGGTCTTGATTTATAAGATGATTGTAGAACACTGCGTTTCAGGAGTCCAGCAGCAATCGTGTCACTTTTTTTTTTTTTTCCTCTAGTTTAGTTTCTGCTGTTGTATGTTTTGTGAAACGTACAGTGCTTGAAAGGTGCGGAACAAAAACAAACAAACAAAACCCCAAACCAAAAATGCCAAACAAAACCACACCAGACATTTTTGATAAGCCACGAGTGTCAGTGTACTTGTGCAGAATGAGGTGGTTGGTTACCTTGCGTGTCAACACTGCTGTTTGTCACATGTTCTACCAGGATCCTCAGGGATGTCCTGAGGGACAGCTCAGTGTGGCTCCAACGAGTGTTCCTGGCTGCTGCTGGTAACGCATGATGTTGCACAGAGATCGGTCATGTTCCTCCTCTGCAGCCGTGTTTTTCAGGGATACAGTGTCTTCGCGTGCAGCTTCTGTTCTTCAGAATGGTTTTAAACTGAAAGAGAAGAGATTTAAATCAGGTATTAGGAAGAAATTCTTTCCTGTGAGAGTGGTGAGCCCCTGGCGCAGGTTGCCCAGAGAAGCTGTAGCTGCCCCATCCCTGGAGGTGTTCAAAGCCAGGTTGGACGGGGCTTGGAGCAACCTGGGCTGGGGGGAGGTGTCCCTTCATACTCTTTTTACTCCTTTCTAGTGCCTCACCTGAATTTCCTCTATGCGAGTATGTGACTCCATTACCCTTCTTCATCTCCAGTCTGCCAGTAACTTTTGAATTAATCAGCAAGAAACTTGAGAGCAAAAGGTTTGAGATTTTTCATGCTAAGATCTCTTTTTGGGAAACTGTGCATTCTAGTTGGAAACAGTAGCGTTTGCCTAAGGGAATTCAGAAGCCTGCTTCACTGTCATGCTGACCTGCAAAGCTGTTTCTCTCTCTGATGTTCATGTAAATTTTTATTCCTAAGGAATTTAACAAGATTCAACATCGGCAGTTGCTTCTTTTTGACAGCTGCTCAAGAACATAGTTTAAAGTAAGCCTGTAATTTTTTGGCACCTGTAGCTGAGTAAGAGAAACCCAGTCCTGATAGCAGCTAACTCACCAGTAATCTACTGTTGTATGAATGCAAAGTCTCCCAGAAGGTGTTTTGTATACACGAATGCTATATCCTATTCACTGCATATGGTTAAGGATGCCTGAGTTACTCCAGTGAAGACAGGTTTATAAATCAGCACTCACTTTGGTTCAGGATTTCTCAAACAGAACCACTTCCTGGACAGTGTGATAAACAGTTACTTTTTTTTTTTTAATCTATATTTATCTTGTTTTGAATCTTACTTGGGGTTGCTGTCACACATGCTAGAGACAGATCTGACAGTTTTGAAGTACAGGAAAATACCTGAGGATCTGGTGTTTAAAGACTATCAAAAAACACTTTGTA
Source organism: Ibidorhyncha struthersii (assembly GCA_013398815.1). Lineage (NCBI taxonomy): Eukaryota > Metazoa > Chordata > Aves > Charadriiformes > Charadriidae > Ibidorhyncha > Ibidorhyncha struthersii. Next base: position 540,521 of record VZSZ01002577.1, on the reverse strand, counting down.
GACCGCCAAGCCGTATTTTCAACTGCGTACATTGCTCAGCTATTTACATGAAGCATGCCCCATGTTCTCTTCAGAGTGTTCCTTGCTGTTCAGACCACACAGAATTCTGCGATAATTGGCTTTTTCACATTTCATTACTTTTTTTATTAGATGCCAGTGTCATAATTGGGTCTGCGTGTCATTTTTAAACATACCAATCAAGTTATATTCTACTGAAGCACTTGATAGCATCACAAAAACCCCGGTATAAAATTCACCCAGTTGATTTGTAGTTTCCTGCTACACTGTGTGAAATACAGATGGGGTTTCTGACTGTAGCCTAATAAAATGAATTGCCATTAGGGTTCTGCTGTCCGCACACATCATGTGCGTGTTTTACCAAGTGCTTGTCACAAGGGAGTAGAGTTCTTCAGTATTTAAAAGAGGGCATCATATTATGATGTGAGCTTGTACCACAAAGTCTTTTTTTTTTTTTTTCTCTCCTCTTTTCCCTATTTAGGTCAGATGATTCAGGTTTTCCTCAGTGCTTTTAACCTTTCGCCATCTGAGCGAGCTGCTCAAGGGACAGCAGTGCTTTGAGGCCATCGCTGAAAAAAACGCCGCCTCTGCTAGGATAGTTCTGTTTCACTGTCTTCCGTAATGTTTGCTCTTAGTTTCTTATCCCTTTGTTACTTTCCATTTTTCCTTAGCACTCAGCATCCTAGTAAACATTCCTCTTTAGTTTTTCTTTTACCTCCGACACTTTCCCCTCTTAGTATAAAAGTCCATGCATGAGAGACAGAAAAATAATAATGGCTTGTAGCTCATCTAATCTACCAGCTTTTCATGGAAATGTAGACTTAATTGCTGGCAACAGAGCGAAAAACAGAGCATTACCATTTCTCATTCTCATTTGAACAAAAATTTCCGTAGCTTGCTGGATGTAACATCCTCGTATTTTGTTCCCCAAATAATAAAGTGAGTGTGTGCTTTCATTAACTTCCTTTATGAAATGCAAGAGAGTTTCCAACGCACTTGCGGACTGTCCTGCCTTTTCAGTACTTACAATAGATTTTAAAACATTCATAGGAGTGCATAAGTGTACAAGAGTGTGTAGATCAGCAATGGGTAGCTGGATTTGTTTGGTGACAAGAGCGATAGAGGAGGGGAGGCAGAAATATATTTAAAAATATCCTACAAATGGATTGTGTTGTCCAGTACAGAAACTCTGCATTTAACAGACCTGAAACAATTGCTCTGTTTGAAAAGCAGAGGCTAAATTCTGATTTTAAAATGGCTCTATGTCTTTACAGAGACCAAATATTTTATTCTGTTTTGAACGGAATAAATCTCTCAAAGGCAACAGAGTTATAAGAGATCTACAGCGATGTAAACGAAAGCTGAATTTGGCCCTTCTTGTTCTGTGCTTTTTAGTCATGTGGTAATCTTTCCATAAATCATGCACTTGAAAGGTTTTCTTGCTTCCTGCTTTTACTAATCAAATAGTATAAAATGCAGATGAACCGAGCTTCTGGTTTATTAAGCAGAAGCAGAACAGCCCCTCTAAATCCCCTTTTGTCACGCCGGCCCCGTGTCCCCCGTTTGAAACCAAGATAGCAAGGATGGCAAACTTTGACTAATATAATCGCGTTTTTTTGGGTCTCCTCCCCTTCTTATTCTGACCTGTACTTTGCTTGCGTTATAAAGTGAACATAGAAATTACCCTGTGGGAGTGGTGAAACTGCAGCAGAGAAACAAAAACTATTTGGATTCATCCGAAAGCTATTCATTCGCTTGCTCTTCTTTTTATTAACGGCTCGAAGCATGCAGTTTGTCTTGTTCTGACTTCGTATCTTTCAGCAAGAACGGAGGTAATTCTTAGTGCTTCTCTTTCCTTTTAATGGTGCTTTAATTCTATCAGAAAATGTGTTTATATTTTTATCATGAGCTATTATTTTAACTACTTTAAATGTGTATACAGCTGCCTCATGGGCATGTTTCTGTCGATCTCAGCAAGCTCCTTTTCCAGTAAGTTGGGGTTTTTTGGTTTTTTTTTTTGGAATAGAGGAATGGAGTTTTAGATTCAGATCCAGGTTACACAGGTGAAAATCGCCACTCTCTCCACAGGAGGTTGCAAAGCTGCTTCCAGCAGACATCAGCATATTTGCAGCCAAAATGTAGTCCATAGTGGGTTTTTGTTTTAATCATCTGCAGATACCAAGATGAACATCTCTCTGTACTGTTGGTATCACCAGCACTTTCTGTGTTGGGGAAAGTACATTACTGTAAACTGATAAGCAAGTTCTTGTTGCTGTTTTCTCTGCCGGGATAAGATATTTTTAGTAAGTCATTTCAGAAGTGTAGGACTTACTGATACTTTAATCGTTAATTCGCTGCAAACTGAAAATGCAGGATTGGCAGCATTTAATTCTTGAGAGGATTGTTCTCGCCACGCACGAAAAGTGTTACTGGTCCCTGGCTGCAAGTGCAGGTTGTTACAGTTCTGAGACGAGTGGTGTGTTAACGGCGAAAGAAAAGTTTTGTTTGGCCGGTGGCTGGCATTAAGAATGCCTCTTAAATCTTGCAAAGTAATGTTATGCTCCTTAACGCCTTTGCAAGGTTTTTGCATGGGGGGGGGGGAGGAAGGAAGGACAAACGGAAATCCTTTAGATTTTGTTAATGCTACCTTAGAGAGCTGCTTCTGGAGCTCTTCCAGAAATCTCCTACCGGGTGTATTTCTGTATTCCTCATGTGAAATATTCCTGGAGCGTTAATGCTAGCGGGGCTTCGGTCGTCTTCCATGCACAGCGCTGACAAACAGGCTGCCTGTGTCTGCAGGGGGCAGGTGGTGGAAGAGGAAGCGGTGGCTTCATGGGAAAGGGCAAGGTAACGGGTTTTAGAGAGACACCAAGGAAGAAGGACCCCCTGGTTACATGTCGTGGTTTTAAAAATTACTGCTAGGTGCTTAATAATGTGTGTAAGTATGGATGCTAATGTTTGCATTAGTTTCTGGGGTTGAAATATAGGTCAGTTTGCCTCTGAAAATGTAGATTTTCTGAAGTGCTCAGTGCGAGCTGTGTTTGTCAGTCCTGAGTACTTTCAAGAACAGCAGTCATCTGTATTGGTGTGGGGAAAATTTACATCAGAACCTATAAGGTAAAATGATGGTTCGCTGCCTGTGATCTTGGATGTTGTTGCATTCTTCTGTGCTGTGGTTTCCCATCTGGAAAATTAGGATTAATAATACCTGCTTCTCTGTACTTTCTTCACAGTATGTGAATGAAATTTTAATTCATTCGTTACTGCTGTTGTATTAAACATATTCTATAAGAACTGAGGATTGCTACAGCTAGGATTTCTTCCAAGTGACCATAAAGATTTCATAAACAATGAATGATTAGTTACAATTAATAGTCAAACTGTATAGCATCTCATGCCAGTACTCCAGTTGCTTCTGTTGAGTTGCAAGCTGATTAGAACCTGAAACTAGGTTGGTTGAACAGGAAGAGTTTACATGCAGGGTAGCCATTAACATCAACTAAATACGATTTGTTTAATTAAAATTGTGCAGTAATACATCACTGTATATTCTTGCATTTCTCCTGTTATATTAATGCAGAAAATTCAGTTAAATGAGCAACCAGTTGTCCAGCCACAGTGGGACTCGGACACCCTCTGTGACCAAGCCAAGATAAAAATCTCACAAATGGATTTGCTGTTGGTTTTTGTTATTGTTGTTGTTTTGGTGGATTTGTTTGTTTGTCTGTTTAGTGAGTATTTCTCTGGACTTAACAAATAGCTATTTAAAGGCTGGATTTCAGCCTTTTTTCTCTAAAGTTGTAAATGTGCTAACATACTTTTACTAGGTGTAAGCAGCAGACGAGATTAGTGTACTGTAGGTAAACAAGGTCATACTGTCTCTTCTTACTCTGTATCAGTTGTTTTTTAAGTGGTCAGTCAGTGAATTGTTTTTCAAATATTTGTGTTTTCGCCATCGTTTTCCAAGTGATTAAGGGAGGAAATACTGGCTTCACGTATGCTGAAAAAGTGGACCCGAGAAGAGCAGACAGTTTTCTACTCCAGTCTCTCTGCCTGGCTTGCTAGGTCATGCCTGGTACATGCTTTGTGTGCCTGCTGTCGGTAAAACGAGGTTAGTGTCTGGAATTGTTCACAGAATCAGAAATTCTTTAGTGATTCTAAACCCCTATGAACACATGAGATGCAGACTTCTGCAAAAATTGCGCTAGTGTTTTAGACATTTTTTTTTTTATATCTGAACTAAAATTTTGCAATAATGGGTCGCACATATATGCAACTAAAGAACCTACCTCTTTTTTGTCCTTTCTTTCAACTCACTCTTTAACCACAGCACACATCAAAGTATTACCAAAACACTGAGCGTAGGAATTTATACTTGGAGAGCATTATCCATAGATGACTTCATGTTTGTTCCAGTCTTCCCTATTTACAGGTTCTGAAACGCTTTTGTAACTTTTTCCATTCACATCCCTGCTTTGAACCAAAGCCATTTTGAAAAAGAAAATTATTTTGAATTCTTTAATGAAAACTTCCAAAATTTACCTCCAGCTTTAACAAAACTCAACTGCTAGAGCCCTTTTTTCCTAAACTGCGGAACACAGCAAATGAAAATAAATAGAAGCTGGCATGTTTCTTCTTGTGCAGTTTTATTGGTGTGCGTGTTTGTTCATTTGTCTGTTAACTTGTAGAATTCCATGATCTTACAAAGTGGTTTGCGGTTTGGTTTGAATTGGTGAGACTTTCCTATTTTTCACATTTTAACCATAACTGACATTTTAATGCAATAGAAACAATGTGGCAGAAGAGCCACAGTTGTTTGGGTTTTTTTAAATAGCCATTAGATGTTACGGTGTTCTGTGTCGCTGCTTTTAGAAGATTTTTAAAGAGCTTCTTGATGGATTTTTGAGCATATTTTTTTATGAAGTATTTCAGAGGGGCATTCATTTGTATTTGCATGCCCAGTTGTCCAAAGCTTACTAACAAATGGGGTGACAGACCTATCCCAAGATGTGTATTTTATTCACAACTCTGATTGATAGGGGTGGCTACAGCACTTGCTGATATTTATGTATAGTATTTGGGTTGCTGCTTTCAAGACTTTACTCCTCACCTGCAGTTGCACAGTGTGTCGTTTTCCATGCTTTGTATTAAAATTGAGGAGAGCTTGGCTGGTATCCTGAGCGTGGGGTTGAGCAGCAACACGTTGAATTTGGTTTGATCAGACCTGTGTGACTGCTGGAACATCGATTTGAGCAAGGTAGCATATCGACAGCTGTATTTTCTTTTAAAAAGCAGCGCTGCCTGCTGTACATGCTGTAACAACAATACCACTCTGAAGCAAGAGGTCACATTGATCTACACTGGAGTTCACCGGTACTGAGATTTTTACTGAGGTCAGTAATGAACTGGAACAACCTTTCCAGCGTTTGCTTTTCCTATTGACGGTGCCAGCAGAGGAGCTGGGAACGGCCTCCTGGAGTTTTCAGGGAAACTCATTGTTCACGTAAACCCTGAGAAGGAATTTCCCTTCCTTCTTGGCCTGCTAGGTGTGCAGTGAACCATACCGTTTGCTTTAGCTACATACCATCTGCATTTTATTTTTGTTTTGTTTACTGGCTTTCCACCCCTGTATGTACTTCTTTAGAGTATGGGTATATTGTTGTATATTCCACCTTTGTCAACAGCTTGGGTTTTGCTGCTCTGAGTAGTCTCACGTTGTGCCAACGTTGTATTGGTGTTTAGAACTGAGCTGGTCATGGAAGAAGAAAGAAAAAAGAAAAAAAAGAAATTGGTGGAAATTTTACCTGTATTGTGTCTTCAGGAGAATGGGCATTGACTGCTTTAATTGTTTTAGGGCTGCTGCTGTTTGTCTGGCATACATGCGGTTATGTACTTTGTACTCCGGTAGCACCCTGTACTAGGACCTGCAGTCCTTGGAGCGCACTACTCTTGTGAGGATGAAAGCGTCTCTCTTTTTTCTCTATCGGCATCTGCTTTTTCTTTTTTCCTTTTTTTTTTTTTTTTTTCCTCCCCGCTTTGAGTGGCCAATCTTTTGCTTGCCAGAAGAATTATTTCTTCCTGAGATGATCTTAGCATGGAACACCACTGTTCCCGTGAAGATCTGAAGCTGATACGGGAAGAGTAACCCCAGCCCGCAGGATGCCAACAGGAGTTTACTGCTGTTTGAGCTGAAGCGGTCTGGTGTGTGTAGTCAGGTCTGTGACGTCCGTAAGCAGACTCCTCGGGTGGTGACTTTACCGTGGCCAAATACCAGAACGGTGATATTGACTCTGGACTGAACAACCCTGTGCAAAGACACGTAAACGGCTCTGCGCAAACCCTCGAGGCTGAAGCGCTGTGTTAGAGCAACACGACCACGTTGCTTTGGGACCCAGGCTGGATCTGCGCCTTTCTGCGCTGCCATGCAAACTAATAAAACCACCCAAAGATGCCAGGAGCTGGCTTTGCAAAGAATAGTATTGTTATTGATAGTTTTTCATTAACTAGGTTACCCCAGCTTCCTGTTATCGGACATATTTGAGAGTTGACTGTATTGTATTGTATTAGAGTTCCTTACTCCTGCTCCACGGTCCAGAAGTTTGGCTTTTCTTTTGCGATAGCATTAAGCCGTGCATTGAGTATCACTTGCAATCCAAACGTGGCCAGATTGTTTTGAGAGACAAGCCTTTGGTATAATTGCAGCCAAAATCTAAGTCACTGTGTTACTTTTTCAAAGTTAGGTGAGACTGAACAATTGGTTAATGTTCACTGAGCAACATTTCCTTTTTCTGTAGAGAATTTGCATCCAACAGCAATGTGATGATAGGCCTGGATGACCACATTTAGTAAAACAGTCTCCTACCAAGAGTTCTTGCTGTTAGGTAAATCAAAACATGTTATTCAGAGGGTGACTCATGGAAAACTAAGTAAAAGTTTTATAATCGGATCCTCTGCAAATGCTAAATAGCACATCACAATAAAATCGTTAAAGTCTCCTTATATAAATTGTTTATACGCTGCTAATCCTTTTTTTACGATGAAAAGAGCATTCAGTGGGGTTTTAGTACAGGAAATTTGTGTAATCTTTTAGTTACCTATATATTTCTGACTTCTGTGGTTTGGGTGAATTTGGATCTACTGCCTGATTTTTAAATCTGAAGATCCTTCCTGAACCCAGCTGGAAGTTTCTTGTGCAGAATACTCCTCATATCCTCTGTCTTGGCTGCAGAATAACCTGGATTACACTGACTCTGCAAGGGAAAGAGATGACACAAAATGCATTTTGCTGTCACTCCTTCCAGAGTGAAATTCTATCTTTCCTTGTGGAGTGCAGTACCTTTGTCCCCAAAGCTATGGTGTAAGGCTAATTGATCATCTTCTCTTTCATTTGCACACCTTCCGAGTCCTGAATCTTCCTTCTTGAATACTTGTGTGTTGAAACCTGGGAGAGACCTATAACCTTAACTCTGACGTGCCGTGAAGAGCAGCTGACACAAACCACAGGACTGGTGGAGAGTTTAGGATGAGATAGCCAACCTGCTCACGGTACTAGAAATGAAATTGCTGGGTTCAGTTGGAAAAATTCAATTTAACCGAAGAGTTTAAGACCCGTCTCCTTTCATGTAGAGTTAAGGGTGTGAAAGAGGACTACTTTGCAAAGGATTGACAGCTTTAGGAGGCATAAAGCAGATTCATTGAGTTAGTTTGTTAAAGTGAACTTGCGCATTGTACATGTGAGTGCACATGTAAGTGTGTGGGCTGGAGGAGGCTGAAGTAGAGGCTAAGTTGAAGTTGGGTGAAAACAGAATTAGGACTGACCAAGTGTGCACTGTCACTCTGGGGAATATAATCACTTATTAAGAGCAGTGCAGTTGGGAGGAAGTACACAGTCAAATTTTCCCTCAAACACTCAAATGTGGATAGTAAATAAAGAACATAGTGCCTTTTTTTGGGTGACCTTTCTTTAGTAGTACTTGTCTGGTTGATCCATATCCTTACTCTTTTCAACGAGGAGTTCATGGGGAAATAAATAAGGTATCACTGACTGTGCCAGTGTGAATTTGCTTATATACATGTGAGCATAAATGGTATTATGAAATGAAACAAATGGGGCGTAGGGAATTTCCAGATCCCAAGATGAAAATAATTTCAGAGAAGTATAGACAAGTTTGAAGCATTACCAGTGTAAATGAAAGTTGGTAGGTCCTTTTTTGCTGCCACCCAATTCTGTACCTTTTGGCAGCAGAGATGTATTTTTTTAATTTTTTTTCATGAGACCCAAAAAACATGAACAAGCCTGCATGGATTTTATAAGATGATACTTGCATCATGGGATCATAGAATAACTTGGTTTGGAAGGGACCTCAGGACGTCTCTAGTCCAACCTCCTACTTAGAGTAGGATCAGCTGTCTCTGGCATTTGCTGGAAATACAATTTTAAAAGTATTTGTGATTATTTAAGCACTGTAGTGAAAAAATGCCTGGCAGAATAAAAGCTACTAGTCAATGCTGTGAAAACTGTTGTCACACTTGTCATTAAAAGTAATAAATACTTCCCAAAAGCAGGTGTGTGGTTTTGGGTGATGGAGGCAAAGAGGATAAAGGGAAGATCACACCAATGATGAACTTCTTTTACCTCATCATCTCTGTGTTGATTTTCATCCCTTGCCAAATATGCCTTAAACTAAATGGTAAGTTATTTCAGTATTGGGACCTCTTGCTGAGATTCAGCTCACAAGTCCTCTCACTGAAGTCCGAGGAGCCCGATGGGGTGAGACTGCTGGGATTTGAGTGACTGTTTTAAGCTTAGTGTGTGTTCTGCTTATTTGTTTCCAACATCAGTGGGTATCATTAATGAACCTTATTGGGAAAATTTATACTTCAACGTATTTTTAATGGCCATTTTTTCTTTTTTTAACCCTTTAGGGTGGTGGTGATGCAGAGTACTCTGTCTAGGCAAGGTGGTGTGTTCTACTGTGGGCTGGTGGTGGTAGGACAAGCTAGCTTTCTGTCACTGCCCTCTTCCGGACAGACTGTAGCTCATCTGGTCACATCTGTATTTCTCGAGGACACACGAGTTCCCCTTTCCAGCAGAGAGGGGTTTTATACCGGACCTGGCTGGACTGCCCTGGGATTACTGGAAGCATTAGAGATCTCCTGATAGGTTCTTATCTGGCAAAGCATTTTAGGCATGACAGTAATCCACATGAAATTAAATTGGGGCTTTAATTTTTAGTAACATGTATTTTTGAAATTCCTCTGTGAACTGAAAGAAGAACAATAAAATAATTATCCAAATTTTATATGCCTTTTAAAAAATAGCTTTCCTGGCTTCGTGTTTAGACATAGTGGACTGACTTCAAAAAGTTTGAGTATTCCCAGTGAAAAGCAAGGACCATTATTGCTGAATTTAAATGATACTTGAAATGAAAATAATGTGACTCAGATGATGGACTTGAGAAAGAAGTCAGAGACTGAATTTTTTGCATAACTAATGGAGCTAAGGAAGACGGGAGAGAATAATTCCTGGGTATCAGCTGAGGCCAGTGGAAGGATGTAACTACACTTGTTGAAGGAAAGAAATATATGACAAATCTTAGAAATATCAAGCAAATTTGGAAGAAGAGGAATTCAGATAAGCCCCTTGAAAAGCAGGAAGTTGTGCTTGTTAAAATCGGTGCTTGCTGTGAGTTGCAGTTCTCGGCACTGCTTGGCACTACGGCTCAGCCGGGGAGAATCTTGGCACAAGCTGGGCTTGACCAGGAAATGGTTTTCTCTGCAGCTTAGCATCGAGGGGAAGCAGCTTCGCTTCTCTTTGAAGGCACGCCTGGAGAGGGTAATATTAAAAATGATTCTGCTTGAGCAAGTTCATAAAAATTTGTCTGGGTGACAAAAAAACGTTTTTTTGGCTTTGCCCTGAGCAGCCTCTTCCTTTGAAGTTATTGTAGCTTCGTTATATGATGTTTATGTTACTGGGAGAAGTATCTCAAACACATTTACACAGCAGTTTCTATGTTAGAGAAAACTCTGAGCAGGTGAAATACAAAGTTTTATCTAAAAATGAGGACCCTGCTCCCAAAACCAGATTTACAAGATAGGATCTCATTTATCCTCATAGGTTTAGTCCATATTTTCCTGTGCAATCTCAGTCATTTTCCAATTTTAATAGAATCTTTCTTGCTCTTAATTCAAGCTCAACCCGCAGAGGAATTTTTGCTGCTTTTTCTGTCATCCCATCGCTGGAGTGGAAAGAAAGAGGATACCTAAACTGAGGATTATGACTTAGTTGTGAGATCAAATAGAGAGAACGTAAGGTTTTAATCTTACAATAATTGTCATGGTAGCTAGTAAAAATAGGCTGTGAATCAAGGCTTTATGAAAGAATATTCTCAGGTGTTGGTCTAAGTTGGCCCTGTAATAAGTAGCAAAACTGATTAAGGAATGAACAGTGCAGAACAGACTTAAACTACCGGTGTCTGAGACTTTCGTAGCCAGCAGAAATACATAGACGGGGTTTTGTTAGCGGCTTTTGTTACTTGGGGGTTGTGTGTGTCCCTTCTTTTTTTCCCTTTGAATTGTATACCTTTGCCAGCTTTCTAGTTCAGAGAAACGTGTCCTATCATGGAGTTTCGTTTGCAGGATGGTGGGGTTTACATTTATTTGCTTAAGGTTTCAGCGTCCAGTACTTCTGGCCTTCCATGGACAGCTGATGGCAGCAGCTGCTACCTTTGTCATTTGGCACATAGGTACAGCAAGAATGGGGCTGGCAGAAGGGAGTGTTGTCAAAACCATGTGGAAACAGGTACCTGCCCCATCGTTAGAGCTGCTTCTGTGTCTAGCCATGCAGTTGTAACAGGTAGCTGCAGAAGTAGTGACAGATAATAGTGATGCAGTGGTGTTAACAAAGCGTTCTGCAATTAAAAGGCAAATATCCCTTCAGACCTTCTCCTCTTCCCTGTGAAACAGCTGTTCCCATTGTGCTGGGGCTGTTGGGGCACAGGCAGTTTTAGGGAAACATCTGCAACCTCAAACCAGATGTTCTGACTGGGCTTAGCAGCACTGAGTGCTTCAAATGGAAAGCCGGCGCTCTGGCCATGCGGACCATGCTGTTATCTTTGAGAGTCGTTCTGTTATTTCAGCACGTGGCTTATTTTCTCTGTGCATTCGCCTCCTTTCCTTGCAAAGGAAATCTCAGGGCTTCAGTCTATAAATTTGACAGAGGGAAAAACAGCACAGGGATGTAGGGGTGGGAAAGGTGGGTTCAGCCGAGCCTTGTTTTACTTGTAAATACCAGAGTAGCATGAAAGATCGCTCTCAGATACGACAGGTGCTGAGAGTCCACCGAGTCCATGCAGCTGTTGGAGGTCAGAGTAGAACACAGCTCCTTCAGGCCCCTTTGACTCTGAAAAAGGACATTTGCCAGCGGTGTCACATAATTGAATGAAGACTCCAGTTTCTCTTGCGTTTGTGCGGAGGGAGATTGGATACAGCCATAGCTGTCAGCCACAGGAAGTGCTAAATTCGAATTGCAGGTAGGTAGGTAGATAAACAGGGACAAGAGCTGTAATTGCTGACTGCTGTTTGGAAAGCACCCGGGTGCTCTCCAGGCCTCCTGGTGCAGTGGTGTGATGCCAACCAACTGCAGAGGAGCCACAGTTGGGTGCCAGCGATTCATATCCCTTCTGTGGAGTAGCTTTGAGATCTGCAGATGATATAACTGCTAAGTGTTGTTATGAATGATTCAGAGCTTCTGGCTCCTATTTCCATACATGGATCATCAGACTGTCTTTCCCTGCCATTTTAAAATAATTGTCTGAATGACCTGAGTATCTTCGAAGTAGCTTGAATTTTTGTTCAGGCGCTGGCTTTAGAAATGCAATCTTTCATCTGATACACTTAACGTTAATTTTGCTTCTTTAATGGGATTCTCTTTACCCAAATTTACATGATTCAGCTTGCAGTCTGTTGGATGTGCTCTTCTCTTCCTGTGATAAATTTGCCCGAGCATCTCCCAGTATGTGTTGAGAAACACGTAGGTAGCTGTTTGTGTGCCATCCACTTCCACAGGCAGATAAACAATGAGGGGTTTGTTTGATCGTCGCTTGAACAATACTTGAGAAAAGCTCCGTCCCGCCTGGCTGTCAGTTCTGTTGTTGTACTTCGTTCTTGGTGACATCATTGGTGGCAGCTAAATGAAGTGTATTAATTGTTAGATGCTCTTTGACCAAGGATGTTGACTTTTCCTGGCAGCCAGTCATATACAGCCAGTTTTGCAGAAGAAGCTGTGAACCTACCGAAATACAGTAATTTAGTTACAAGTATTGGTGAGAGTGGAGTGGATCTGTTTATGTAGATGGGAGATAAATAATTAGAAGAGAACTAAAAGCTGCATGAATTGCTCTTACATTTTTGAGGTCTGAGTCTGCATCGGCAGCATAGAGCTCTGAAATTAAAAACCCTCTGCAGTGTTCAAAGTTACGGCGGTGTCTCTGAGGTTAGCCTTCGCGTGGGGAGCAGTTACAGGATCTCCTCTGCAGGTGGAGGTCCAGCTCAGACAGATGGCAGCTGGGTGTAGCCAGGCCCTTACCACGGCCCCGGGACACATGTTCAAGTGTTAGGAGTTCATGTTTCTTCCGCGGAAGTCATCCCTTTTGTCTCTCCCGTTTCTTCAGAAAGCTGTTTATATGCACGCGGTTGTCTGCTGAGGAGGAGATCAGCAAGGGCAGCGAGGTTAAGGAAACGCTTGCTGCTAACTCTTACGCAGAGAACAAGGCTGGCTGGCCGGCCAGGGAGTTTCCAGATAAGATATCTCAAATGAAGCAGTGCTGCAGAGGCCAGAGCAACATCACATGTTTTATCTCTCCTCATTAATAACCACATCCTTGTAATTGTCCATGGGATCCATCCTCTTTGCGGTCACCTTTTCCATAGAGGGAGAGCTTAGCCCTTGATGCTCTGCTCTAGAGACACTGCTTCAGCAATGCCCGTTTAGTCTTCCTCCCAAGAAGATCTCCTTCCATGGCAGCGTCTTCTCCAGAAACATAAATCTGAGGCAGTAAACGGGATGTGTGTGGCATCGAGGTGGAGATGTACTGGTTAACATAAGTGGGAAATAGAATCCCGAGTTGGTAGTGCACTTTGAACATCTTGCCCTTAACCATAAGTTTACTCTTCCTTCCTCACAAACATCCTTTTATTGAAGTCGAAGGATATTGCATGATGAAATCCACTTTCTGCTCTTGGTGTTGCTGGATTTGCTTTCAAATTATTTAAGAGTGCGAAAACGGATCAATTAATTTCCCTTTGCACGCTGGCCCAAATTCTTCACCCGCCTCTTGTGTACTAGGCTAGTGCTGCAAAACTTTGTTTGCAAATTTGAGCAAGAGAATTCTTGAATAAAAACTTGAAGAGGCAAACACTTTACTCGTGTTCTTCCACTTAAATAAGTAGATGGAGAAAAGTCCACACAGTAAGTCATTATCAGAAAGCTGGCATTTTCTGTGTCCCTTTTTGCAGTAGCTTAAAGAAGCGTTTGAGAATTGATACCACCGTTACTCATGTGACAGGGCTGTGAAGTTCCCAGATTCCCTTCCGTGAGGGAAAACATCCCAGGTAACTGCCTGGCTTAAGGCAGGTGAACCCTGTCGTGGAAGTGACAGTTTCTTTGGAATGACTATAAAGGGATTCCCTGTGACTAGCTCAGGTTCGAACACCTACGCTGCAGGTATGTAAATAGAAGCGAGATGAATCCCACTTGTCAAGTCTCTTTCGCTCTTCCAGTCAGGACACAGTGTATTGAGGGTTTCATTGGCTTAGGAGAAAAATCTGGAATAGAATTCCAAGGATTTTAATTTATAGAGATCTACCTTTTTTTCCCCCACCACGTTTTGCAGTGGGGTTTGTAATTAAAACCCATCTGTCGGAGTACTTGTGGTTGTCATTTAAAAACAGTCAAAATAAACAGTAGGTACGTATTTGGAAGAGGTTCAGCATTATCCAGTGGAAACCTGCATTTTGGGACAGTCTACAGCCGTTCCTTTCCATAGCTCCATAAACAGAGCTCAAACTCTAGTAACTGCCGTCCCCCCCAACCTGCTGGCATCTCTGCATTGGTGTGTCCTCATAGGAGTAGGAGCTGCATCCAAAGTGCAGGCCCAGGGGGACTGAAAAGATTCAAGTGGGGTTATTGCATCGTTACGTTTGAGATTAATTTCTCTTGAGTTGTTTGTACATTGAAAATAGAGGCCTTGCTGGAATATTCCGGCAGGATACTACTGCCCTGTGTTGATGTCTACAGACTCTTGTTGGCAGAGTTTGTAGACATCAACACAGAAATGTATCCTGGATTTGGAGCGATATTTGCCCAGCAGGTTTATACTATGTAAACACGAATATGTAAATACACAAATAGTTGCCAGACTGATGGATTGGGAAAGAGCAGAATTCCTAAAGAGCAAGCTAGGATGGATGGTGCTACTGCAAGCTTTCAGGAGTGCATTTTGGTCCTTCGGTGAAGCTGATGATGGTGAGGGCAGTTCAGTGTCTCTCTGCTGTTTAGTTCAGGGCGTCTTCACAGAGCTAAATCCTACGTAAGGGAAGGAAAACAAATACCTTTTGCCACAGTGCTGGGGCTGAGCTGTTCTTTCTTGGGAGGGGGAAGATGGTATTTCTTCTTCCATCCGGATAAGCAGCACTCTTCGCCATTGCCCTTGGGGTCTATCAACAAACCTTCTTTCCTCCTCCAGTTTAAATTGACAGTTATTTTTCCATTGACATGAGCGCCAGGTCCAAGGACTGAGTCAGGTGTTGAAGAGCTCATAGTAGATTGTTAATCCTCATCTATTGAAATTGCACACACAGGGAATGTGGGGTGCGATGCCATGACAAGTACCATCTCCGAGCGCCCGCGATCGTTACACTGGTGCTGAACCGACTTGTTCTTTTTTGAGGGAATGTTGGTTGGGGCGGATACATGCTTGTGCTAATGCACTTTTAAAGTGAGTTGAGTTAAATTAAGGAACTGGCAGCGAGAACAAGCAAGAAGCCTAAAGGAATCGGTGCTGCCAAATGCTGGCACCCCTGCCAAGGCCAGTACACCGGGGCACAGCTAGGTACACTCCGAAACGTGTCCAGCGCAGGAGGTGACTTGCCCATGAAGCTGACTCAGTGGGTCGTGGGCTGCTCCGTGTTTGCTTATCTGCTGTGGGCTAGGAAATGCTTGACCTTTTTGGAAGAGCTAGATCTTGCAATGGCAAAACGTGATGCTGGGGCTTGGTTCAGTCTTCCCCTGTTGTGCCCTGAATGCTCTCCCTCCCATCAGTTCGTGCCAGTGATGGGTTGGAGAGGTTGTGAATGGTTTTTTTTGTCTGTGGAGTTCTCGGGGATCTGCAGAGAGCAGAGCATTACTCAGCTTGCGGTTAACGTCGGCATCGTTCCTCTGAAGGTTCAACTCTCGCCCTCCTTTCCCATTTTCCTCTTGCCTCTGCTCCCTCTCCAACAGAAGCTCTCCCCAGACACGAGGTGATGGTTACCAGAGCGTCACAGAAGTGCTGGAGCTCGGGATGCCCTGCAGTGCTGCTCTCAGCTCGCTGACTTACGTTGCTTTCCCACGCGGGCATATTTTTACATGCTGTTGTTCTCGTATCTCTGTTCTTTGGCTCTCGAGATATCATTTTACCTGTACTTTTCCATCCCAGGCGAGGCTAGCAGGATAAACATGATGTGATGCAGAGCAAAGACTTTGCTGCGATTTCCCCGAGATGCCAAGAGTTTCAAACGTGCCATCTAGTGGTACAAACTAAGAGCACTCAAACTAAAGGAAATCCCCCCAAAAAATCCGCCCTCCTCCCAATACTTCTTATTTCTGAAATGCTCCCTTGTTTTGCTCCCATTTGGGCAGAAAATGAGTATTTATGGCCCCTGCTACCCTGTCAGGTATTCTGAGTGCTGGGGAACTGAGCTCTTCGAGGGTTTGTTTTGATTTCCTTTGATTTCAAGGATCAGAAGGAGGAACGGGGAATTTTTTAGTCTATTCTGTAAAGCATATGCTAAACTGAAGAGGTCTGTACCTTCCTACCAAGAAAACAGAGCTCGTGCTGCTACTGTCTCCCCTTTGAGGAACTGAATCAATTTTGCAAACAAACTAAACCTAAGGTTAAAACACCTTTGCTTTAGGGAGGAGGGGAGAGGGAGGTAACAATAATGTGTTTATCTGTAGCCATGCAACAATTCATCAACAGAGCCCTGCCGTGAGATGCCCTGCGTTTGCAGATCGGTACGAGGACCTGTTCCACCCCAGCTGGTAACCTCCAGTACTTCCAGCTTCCTCTCTGCTAAGGAAGGCTGCACCAAAATTGCAGAAGGATTCAAAATCTTTTTAAAAACTGACATTCATCGCCAAGATAAGAACAGGCCTTACAATGAGGAGTGTTAAAAGGCACGAGGTTTATACCACAATTTGGCATGCGTATGTGGTGAATTGCAGTCTGAATTAAATCTGTCTTGGGTGTTTGTCTTTACTGTTATCTTCAGTTCAAGCTCTGGCACAGAATTAAAGTTGCTCAGGTTGATGTTTATGTGTGCTTGCTGTTCCTAGGATTTTTGCCTAGAGGTCATCGTGTCCTTTTCTCTTATTACCAAGAAACTTGTTTGCTGTTTGGACTGGATTACGTGATCCATCTGTTGTAGCTACCAGAGTAAGTCAGGAGAGCGATTCTGTACCGCCTCACATGCCCCTTGTGTCGTCCTTTTTGTGCCAGCGTTAGAATTCAGCCGTTCCTATCAGCTCCTACAGCTCCAGACGTTCTTTGTGTACGCTGTTTGTGTGCAGGCCTGGGAGACGAAATCTCAAAAACCCTGATGACGTTGCCAACACTGGAATTACAAACTTAAAATAATACGGAAGATGCCTGTAGAAGGAATAAGAAGAGTTAAACACCTAAGAATTGCCAGCAAGCTAAGTGCAAAGAAAAAAAAAGTATGCCAGTATTAAATGCTACAAGTGTAGCTGTCCTAACTTGAGGTCTGCTTGTACAGCTTGGGTAAAATGCAGAAAGAGGATTAAGAAAAGAAAACGAAACCTAGACTTCCAAATGCTCAGAGGAGTCCTTTTCTCTGTAGGGTAAGGGTCAAGCTGCTCTTGCTTATTCTCTCGCTCTGAATCTTTTATGTCTTTGTGAGCAGCGGCATGATTCAGAAGGAGGGGTGAGAGGTCACCACTCAGTTCATAAATGTGTAGTATCAAAATTACAGCGCGCTGCTAGGCTGTGGGGATGGGAGGAGAAAGCAGAATATAAGGCTCCCACTTCCCAGGTAAGAAGCTTATCACTAGGATGATGCAGAAGGGGTGAGTAGCATCTCTGACTGTATTTTCCGAAGAAAATTGTAGTGTAGCGCTTTGTGCTGAACCTCGGTGCTGTATTGTGGACCGCTCTGAAACGTGAGGCTGGGGTACCTACAAGGTCAGTCCTATAATGTTTTAATCATAAGCAAGAGGTTTCGTTTGCAGCTGGTTTAGTCCTTGGGTCGCTTCTGTGTGGTGGTGCAAAATGAGACGTGGCCGAGAGGAGGAAGCACTGGCGGTGCCGATGAAGTGCTGTGCAAAGTGCCTGTACTAACCAGGTGGAGACTGATTTATTTGGATGTACATACCTAAATGACACCGAAGAGGGTCGTCTTGTCTTGCTGGCTGTGTGTGTACTGACTGTGCCCGCTGAGGGAGCCGCGCTGTCCTCCCAGCCCACGTAAGACGCGGATGTGTTTAGCCCAAACAGGCTCCCTGCCCCAACGCTGCTTGGCGCTTAGATCACGTCTCCTCTGTGCCACGTGAAGATGTTCACAACCTTTCATTATTGTTTAATGGGGTGGGTTTTTTTTCATTTTAATGCTCCTGAAGGAAGATCAGCCTGATGCCACAGTTTACCAATTTGATGGTTTTATTCCCAGTTTGAGATTTAAGACCTGGTCCCATACCCAGCTTTTGGTTCTAAAGACCGAATTTGGGTTTGGTGTGGCTTGGCAGTGTCTGGTGGTCCTGGGAAGCGTGGATCTTGCTGGAGCGGTGTTGGAGGGCTGGGTGAGGCCGTGGGAACCAAACGTGGTGCGGGCTTACGCGTGCTGCGTTCTCACAAAGGTTTGTGGAGGGAGCCAACCCTGCGAGCACACCCCTCCCAATGGGGGCCGCGGGAATAAGCTGAACACAGATGTGCCGCGCACCACGGTTCAGAAAGCTGCGTTATTTATTAGCGTGGACATACCTGCCAGGGGAGTGATTCGTTCAGAAGAATGAAAATACCAATGAGATACTTGTAAAAAAAACAGCATCAAGAAAGTTTGTGTCACGCATTTGAAAATGGTTGTCTTTTGAATGTTTGTTGTTCTGTTGTTGTTGGTTTTTGAACCAAAGTTGAATCAGATTTAGGCAAGGGATGAAGATGAGGCATTTCAGGTGCTACATGTTTTTTCTCTTAAGGAGCATGTTGCTTTTATACCAAAAAAGCAGGTGCTTTTTACCTGTCGTCTTTCCTTTGACTAGAGTAGGTTTTGATTTTATGGCAGGAAATATTTGACTGTTTGTACTAGTGGGATGCAGCATTTGACTTTATGACTGCAATGCGGGTCTTTTATTAGTAAAACTTAATGTGTAACAGGATAATTCCGTTGCACCTACTACTGTACTGGCTTGATTTCGTACAAAATAAGTTTCTACTTCCTTGAAGGCCTTATATAAGCCTTAACTGGGAACGAATCCAGCGTGTTCCATCACAATAAAGGAGCTGCTTCAGAACTAGCTCCTCTTTAGAAATAGTCGTAAACAGGTTTATATATAGGACCCGCTATTATACACAAAACTTGCTGAAGAAATGTTTCCCAAGAACTGGTGGTTTTAATATATGCCGTGGGGACCCTGCTTGAGCTAATTCCTGAGCAAACCTGTTGTTGTAATTCCATGCGAGGTTTAAAACACAAGAACATCTCTGGAATCCTTATCTGCTGAAAGGGGCTGGGTGTTGAATGGCTCTTTGCTGTAAGAAAGGCATTTGAGAAAAAGGCTCGGAAACTTCGGCTGGCATCCTACGTATGCAAATGCAGGTGCCGTACACGTTATATTTGGATTTCAGGGTTTTTCGGATCCATTTCAGGTCGATCGGTAGCAGCCTGATGCGGTTTGATCCCTCGCTTTCATCACCCGTGCCCAATTATTATACATGAGCTCCATCAGCCCCCTCTCCCCCCATACTGCCTGCAGCTGAGCATCAGCACATTTGGGAACAATAAAGGGCTGTCATTGGGGAGTTTCTCTCCCTTCTGAATCGGGCAGGACCCAAAATTATTCCTTCGCAGAGCTCACCGATCGGGCTTGTGTCTTGAACAGGTACGCTTACATCTGAGTGGCGTGAGGGTTGGGTTTAGGAAGCTTTGTGACCGATTTACACTCAGCATCCTTGGTTGTGTGCTCTCGGAGAGTTTCGGATAGGTACAGGGCAAAACATGGAAAGAATCCTGCCTTTGTGATTGATTTTTCAGGACAATTTGCCGTTTTGTTCCTCGCCTCCTTCCTAATGAGCCGAATTGTTAAAATATGTTAATGTAAGGAGACACATGAGAAAGGGTGAAGCAATATACTGACACGTTGAATAATTAGATCATCTCCTGTGCAGGGAAAAAAGTCAAGTACGAAACAGGAACAAGAAGTGCCTCCCTCCCCCACTGTAGAGGCACCAGGTCTGGCTCTTTCTGCATGCAGAAGCAGGTTAGACAAATAAATCTTTAGCATTAACTAATTTTTGTGAAATTCCTGAAGATTTAAATTGTCGTGTATGCTAACTGTCTTCTATTCGTCTGCTATTTTGGGGGAGAAGTTGGGAGTCTTGTTTTGGAGGGCTGAATTCATGAGCTGCGTAATTTGTGGTGAAACAAAAAAAAATGACTGTTGCTGGACTGAATTTGTAAATAGCGTAGTGGTTAATCAGGTTTTCTCGGGAAAATCCTTGTGAATTTTGTCCTGAATAGGAGTTAGATAAAGGGAATTTTGTCAAGAAGGACAGGACATTGTGGCTGCCTTTCTGATAGCGTTTGGCGTTTTGGCAAAGCAGTGCTTCGTATTTCTCAAAAGATTTATTTCTTTGAAATAATAACTGCTTAATAATCAAGAAGATCCGAGCCGGTGTGAAGCTGCGCCTGCAGGGAGGGCTGTGACAGTGCTCAGCCTTTACTTACATGAGTAAGCACTCTCCTGGGTTAACTTTTCTTGTTTGATAAACATAACACTTTGCTTTTGTTCTCTTACTTAATCACTTCCTTCGAAGAGTTAACTTCCTAAGCAGCCACAGATTAGTTCTCTCAGTTGTTTTAATTATTTTTCTTGTCACGCACAGTGAAGGTCTAGTGTTTGTGAAATGTCTTTTTTTTTTTTTTTTTTTTTTTTTTTTTTTTTGTCCCCCCTTCCATGGCAGCTTCAGTGATGCTGGCGCTGAAAACCCACCCGAAATACTCTCCGTCTGCGATCCTGTCATTTATTTTTAACCGAGTTCCACCTTTTTGAATGTTAGCGCTACAGAATATAACAGTTTTCCTTCAGGGTGATGTGAGCGCTCCGGAATTTTGTATTCCTGCGAGGGGTACGCGAGAGTCTGTAGCAGTGGGTTTCCACGTGCTCGCTGCTGAGTAATTTCCTTTTGTATTGCTGACAGGTGACTCAAAGCAGGAGCCAGCAGATGGCTGCGTCGTTAGCTGGTGGCCACAGCCTTACGAGATGAGTTTTGGAATTTCCATCAAAGTCGGGATTAGGCTCAGGATATGCCGGTGGCACAGAGCAGCCCGGGGGAGTGTGGAAGAAGAGGAAATCATTCATAGCGACTCATCTTGTGGTTGGGTGAGTCAGGGGTCTGCTGTTGGTGGTCAGAAAGGCACGTGGCTGACTACACCGTCTTTGTGTGCTCCACAGGATGCAAACTGGCTCTGAAAATTATTTCTGCCCTTTTGATTTTTGTCCAGTGAGT
Source organism: Ibidorhyncha struthersii (assembly GCA_013398815.1). Taxonomy (NCBI): domain Eukaryota; kingdom Metazoa; phylum Chordata; class Aves; order Charadriiformes; family Charadriidae; genus Ibidorhyncha; species Ibidorhyncha struthersii. Next base: position 519,504 of record VZSZ01002577.1, on the reverse strand, counting down.
TATTTCCAGAAAGGAGTTACTGTATTTTCTGGAATGAGTATTGTGAAATACTCTTTTTTTTTTTTTTTTTTTTTTTTACAGTGGGCAAGTTTTCAGCTGATGATTTATCAACAAAGTATTTTACAGGATCATAGTTAAAAGCTCTTCTTAAAAACTACGTCCTGTGTGATAGGGAAAGTAAAAGCATCTCAGTTTCCAAATGATGAAGGAATAACCGAAAGAGCTAGTTCTTGGAATAGTAGCTTCATTGGCACTCGTTGGTGATTTCCTGTGCATTTGCTGCAAGAATCACTCTGTGATGTGAGTAGGTGGTACTAAAGGGTTATTACGAAACCAATTTTCAACCAGACGTTTTGAGTCATGGATTGGGGAAGAGGGATAGCAGCTTCAGAGCTTTCTCTTTGTTCGAGCAGTGCGCCTGAAATGCACACGCAGGATATTCTGTGCTTGCATGGAACAAGGCAGACGGGGGATAGGTCTGGTATTACGTGAAGTGCCCTTTTTCTTGCCACTCCATCGCAGGGATGCGAAACGAGAACGTGGGCTGAGAGCTGGCAGCAGCGTGCAAGGTGCACAAGCAGCAGTTTCCTGACTGTCTTTCAATTGTAAGTATTTTCTCCTGTTTTTTTCCCAGACGTGAGAGACAAAATGGAGTTGCGTCAGGACGGGTGTCTGTGCCAAAACGAGGTGGTGGTTTGGAGCGGTTTGGTTCTGTTCTGGAAGCAGATGGGCTGCCACTGGCAGGAGACAGTTGGCGTCTCCATCAGAAAAAAAGGGGTGTTTAAGGGAATTGGTCTGGCTCCTAAACCGAAGGAATTGTTGACCTACTGACTCAGTTATGAAGCATTAGGGAAGCAGTCTTACTGTGGTTTCTTTTGTTGGTGGCAGATTCAGAAGACGTCTGTGAGCGTACGGGTATGACTAGCAAAGGAGAGACGGTTCTAGTACCTGCTGCCTGTGGGATTTATTTTGTGCCAGGAAGGAGCCAAGGTGCTGACTACTGAATAACGCTTAAACTTTATTTCTGATCCTTCTCCTGATAATGCATTGGTAAGTTTATGTACTTCTCACTTTCAGTGCTAAGATGGTATCTTGCTAAATGTAATTGGAAGAAAGCTCTTAACAGCTTTATGAACGTGGCAAGGTGTATTCGTTTTTTCACTAGAGCAGCTTTTATAGAAAACACTAGCTGGCCTGCCGCGGTTTAGGAGTCTGTAAATAAGGGGGAAAACTTTGTTAATCAGGTCGACAAAAACAATTGGAAATTGCTGTTCCCTCCCACCTTTAACCTACAAACCTCTGCTAATGTTGGTACTAAGCAAAGAGGATGGGGCAGCCCTCCAGCTTTGGGATCCTGTCATCCCAGAGGCACGGCTGTGCTGTAATTTTCCTGTTAGACTTCGCTGAATGAACCAGGCTTTGGTCGTCTTGAATTTCCCATGAAAATCACATGTCCATCCCTGGAATTAAATCTAATGATACTTTTCCTGAAATATGCCTAGAATAGAAACGATGTTATTTTGAAGCAGCTCTGTAAATCCCAAGAAAAAAAGCTATCAATTAGTGGTTTCTCAAAAAAACTAAATTATTAACATGCTATTGGCTGGAAGGAATCACGTTGGCTGGTGGAGCTAGGTCTGGAAGTCGTGTTCCCTGAATCAGCTGTCAACTCTGCCACTGGTTTGGGGAGGGACCTTTTGGAGGTGAGGGGGGAGCTTCTTGTGCAAGACATTTATTATTCTTCGTTGTCAATAAAATGAGGATAGTGATATTTAACTTCCCTTCAGTGCTTTAACAGCATTATCACTATGTTTTGCTTTTAGAGAGGATGATGATAAATGATGCTGTAGCTCTTGGATTTCTCGAACGTTGTTTTGTAGGCATAGATTATTAAAGATAGGGAAAGCAGAATAGTGATTATTGAATTTACCATGGCCTGTGACAGGTCCCCTTCAGACACCGGCTGTGTAGGAATTACCAGTGCTGTGTCCTAACGGTCCGCCACGAAGGGAGGAATTCACTGCTGCTGTTCTTCCCTGGGTGGGTGTCACCAGGGACTCCTTGCGTTCCCAAACCCACTTGAGTCGGCAGTGAGGCACTCATGGATATTTTTTTTTTTTTTTTTCCCCCCCT
>VZSZ01002577.1:493282-512386 GCA_013398815.1 Ibidorhyncha struthersii | reverse complement strand
TACGAAGAGCTAGATCAAGATCCCCCAAAACAAATACTCCGAGGCCATAAGGAGGACAAATGGACATTGTTTTTGCTGTCACTCCATGACAGACAGGCTGGTTGGTGTGAGCTGGCGTATGGCCCTACTGGCCTGAGCCATACAAGTCCCTTTGGAGCTGCCTACGGTGGTGATCCAGCACCTTTACCCCAGACCTCCTCTGGTTTCTGAAGCATTACTACCATTTCTCCTTTCGGAGTGCCCCAGAGGATGAGAGGGTTGTGTTGCAAGCTTCCAAAGAAAGGTTTTTCTACAGGGTGGGAGCGAGGGCGTGCATTGCGTGCCCGCCTGGAGGCCAGCCGAGGCAGGGCCAGCATCTGCATTGTGTCAGGAGAAAGCATTTGACTCATTCAGAATCGATTCCAGGAGTGGTTTAGCACTGGTGTGGCACAGAGGACTTGACCTCATGGAGCCTCGTGGACCTTGGGAGCTTGGGGCAGTAAGCTGTCTTCCTTCAGTCCGCTGGGAAGCTCGGTGCAGGGTAGGGATGTTGATGAGAGAGGCGAGGACGGGCGTATCTTAGGAGGTGAAATTACTATTAGTGAGTGGATTGAAGGTGTTTGAGGATCAAGTTGTGTAACTGAACGGGGAGATGAATGAAAAACATGTAAATGGATGGGTTACTGAAGTGAGTAAGAGAAAATGTGAGTGGGCGGGTAATTAGACTGGCAAGTGAGAGAGGAGGTAGGAGTGGGTGAGTAGATGGGTAGGTATGTAGCAAAAAAGTTGGAACAGCGTTACGGTCCAACTCTGTGATGATACCTGAAGGACTGGTAATGACCACCCTCCTCAAGGCGTGCAGAGAGGACCGACGGCCAGTGCCCTTACAGGGGTGAGCAGGCAGACCCTCGAGACCTCTCTTGCTCTCCACTGGTCGGCATCCAGCTCGTTTGGATGGCACATCATTTACTCTGCGTAGACTTCAGCGTATCTGTGCACGCAGTTAACAATAATCTTCACCATGGTCAGATAGTTGCGTTATGCTAGTGTTCCTGCAGAAACACATAAGACCATAATTATTATTTGCTGGGTTTTTTGGCTCTAACAAAGTCACAGAGAAAGCAGCTGAAGCACAACAGACACTGGTAGTCTGTCTGGAGCATTGCAGTTTGTAGTGGGTATTCCCAAGAGCTGAAATGACCCAAGAGCTGCAGATGGAAGGAGTTACCTGACAGAAAAACGTGGAAGGATGATGGATACACTGGAATTACAAATGCACAACACAGCAGCATAAAGGCATCTCCCAAACTTGAAGATCCTTTCATTTTAATGAAGGAGACGTGAAGGTACAGTAATTTTAAGTCATTACCAAATGTTGGCAGATCGGGCTTTTATTAGGATCGTTTACTATAACTGCTGTAAGGCTGGACATAGTTCACCGTGACTAATACGTAACTGTTTTTAATTTACCGTGGCAGTTACAACCCGAGCTGTGACCTCCCTCTGGTCAGGTACAGTTGGGCTATTGTTTAAGGTAAAAGCTCTACTATCCTGTTGTTATATTAAGTTGCCCACAGTACGTTTTCAATATTTATTGTAAAAGAGTAAGTCCTTTTGAAGCCCAAATAGAGGTGAATGACTACTGCAGGAAGTCACAGGCTTTATCTTAGCTGCCAAAAGTGTGTGTATTTACAGAGGAATAACTAATACATGTTGTTGTACTGAAAAATCCCACTAGAGACAAGGTCCTGCAGGTTTTTCCATCTGGTAGCTAGGTAAGGTGAGAGTTTTGCCTTGCTGGACCTGCTTTTTGAAACGACATTGCTTTGCCTACACGTGGTTAACAGCAGGACGAGGACCTGGTGTAGAGCATCCTGCTGCGAGGAGCACCTTAACCCCACACTTGCCGTTGCGTTGTACATCGGTGAGTTTTGCCCGGGTTGCGTGTCTGTCGGGATGGTTGCACCCACGTCGTGCTCTGGATAGAGACGCCAGCACAGGGTTACGGCGTCTTTAATAACTCCTGCCAGCTCCGTGGCGCTCGCTGCAGTTTTTATTGCCAGGCAGAAGTCTGTAACATGGGGTTACACGGCTGTCTGGAAAAGCTATCAGGGTATTGGTAAGTTTTAAAAGTATCCTTAACCGGTGAGGGAAATCTTTCGCATCTTGAATGTGGTCACCTGTTGCAAACTAGAATTCCTATAAGGCTTTGAACTGTAGCCAAGCCAACTCGTACAGTAGTCAGTGTTGACTTTTTTTTTTTTAATCTGAGACAAATCCAGAAATCATTTGCTGCAGATGTTTCTTACAGTTAAAACAGAGCAAATCTCTTGCTGATGTTCAAATGCTGTAGTAACTGTGCAAAGTAAGGTGCAGAGGAATGTGTGGGTATGTTTAATACGAGCCTGTTGGGTTGTAGATCTGTCAAAGCCCCAAATTTGCATTTCTTACATAAGCCGAAATCCCGGTAGTGTTTACACAAGCTTTGTCTGTGCCGTAGAAACTGCAGGAATGGAATTGCTGCATCAAAAACACTGCTCTTAGTTGCCATCTGTGGGATTGCGCGGACACTGTTAAAATATTTGCAATTGCAATTCTAACTAGAAGTCTGTTGCTTGATATTAACACTTATCACAGCGGAGGAGCAGCACGGAGGTGCGGACAATCATAAAATTCTATGAATACACAGGAAAGAAAACCTTGAAGCTTCCCTTCTGTTTAATTAATTGTTTGTTTTTGTTGGTGACAAGGTTACAAAGCATTTGTAATAAGCATGCTGCGTCTTTTTGCCATTTTTTTTCCATATGGGTGTGTGCTTCCTTTTCATTATGTTGTTTTTCTTTCCTTTTTTTTTTTTTTAACACAGCCACTCCTTTCATTTTAAGAATAAGAAATGAGCTGCTTGCTGAGCAGAAAAAAAAAGTTTCATAAACACTGCAATTCTGATCCTTCTAATCCTTTATTACCTGTAGGGGCAGGTGCAGGAAGCTACTACAGGAGAGGAGGTTTACTAACTTTTCCAAGGCTTGGGATTACACAATGGAGCAGTATATTTTAGACGCTACGGATAAAAGTTCCAAACAACATGGTCGAAAGGTGCGTTGCTCAGAAATTACATCCCTTTTGCTTGGCTTATTTCACTTCAGTTCTGCCCCGTAGAGTTCTGAGCCCTTCAGCTAGTGTTTTAAACACAAAATCAAAATGGGCTGTCTGAAGTCTATACATATTATCTTACTTGTTTCCTGCTGTTGTAAAATAGATTTTCTTTCTGGAGATACTATCTACTAATACTTCTGTTACTCGGGCTGCTTCTGTTTGTTTGTTTGCTCGCTCAAGAGAAAGTGAAGGGAACGACTCGCTTGATCTCAGTAAAAAAAAAGCAATTAATGCTGTTAGCTGTATTGGCTGTGTAATGCTGAGATAGCGTCTGTAGGAAAACAACCAGACAGCTTAAAGAAGAAGTAAGATTTTTTTTGATTTTTTTTTTTGAGTGCTGAAACCGTTTAAAATGCTGAAATGGGGGTAGGGCAAGGAGGGTGGTAAAAAATACATCACCCATCCCTTGTGATTCTGTGGTTTTGTCTGAAGCTTTTTTTTTTTTCTCTACAATCAGCCATGCGTTTCAGTTGTGATCACTGCCCTAAGACTGTAGCTGCGTGCAAGATGTCTCATTTGCCTAATATTAAAAATATGTGTGTGTGTAATAACATTTTTGTAACACTTCCCATCTGGAAGGTATGTCACACACCTTGATATTAAGATTCACGGCACCATTTTTATATATCACTGTGTTTTGTAGATGGAGACTCCTGTGCATGGACTTGTTAGTGTACGATTCTGGTCTGAAAAATAGTTCAAAGCAGCTTATTATTTATTGCCAGAAATAAGTTTTCACTACTCGTCTGTCTTGCTCGGTATAGTAGAACCAGTCCATTTGTGAGACAATAATTTGCTTAAAGAGGTTACGGTTCATTTACTAAAGAAATGCTAACCAGCTAACACATAGTAAGGGATCTGAGAACCGTCTTCCTCCGATCGTTCAGGAGGTGCCTGGAAGCTTTAAGGTTTTGGTCTAAAATTGTATGCGCAGACCGAATCATAGCCGTATCGTAGGGTGTGAATTTCTGTCAAAAATTATCTCAAAATGGTACATCTGTTAAAGGGTATGTACAAGTAATTGTCGTACTGCTGTTTATATTAGCAAGGCTAAATTCTTTCTTGAATAAAATGAACAAAATTGTGTCAAAGAATGGGATAACAATGGTATGAAATAACTGGAGATTAACTTTTTCATTCTCAAAATTTGTAACAAGTATTGCTGCATAAGCAGTATTAGAGGAAAAAAAGGAAGAAAAAGAGCAATGTTATGTGCTAGCATGACTTTGGAAAAGGCACCGTGAATTGCTGGGTTTACAGCATGTAGGAAAGCAAGCTTCTGAGCTGCCTGTGTGCTTCAGATATATATATGCTTATACTGCTTATATTTGCTGATATGTACTGATTTAATGCATTTCTGTTTTACGTGGATAACTGTCCATTAAAAGACCAGAGTTTTTTCAATGTGCCAGGCAGCAGACCGCACCTGTGTGCTTAATTCCTGCTGGTGGTGACACCTTCTGGATGCCAAGCACTTGGAAAATTTCACCTGTCCTTGGGGTAATTGATTGAAAGCTGAGTTTTTTCCCAGAGCCTGGTATGATCCACGGCCAGCAGTGTAGTAGGTGGAGAAAACAGTCCAAATCTGCTGTCTCCCAGGCTTGTTCTCCAAACTGTTATAAAATGTTTTCTTACTGGATTGCTTTTAAAGTACGACGATGCAAATTTGAACGCTGTCTGCAAATTTGACCTGTATTTATATCTGCATGTTTGGAAGAAACCCATCAAATTATTTCCCTATTGTTTTCAGTAAATCTCCAGTTTATTATTCTGAGAAAATTTGATGCATCTGCAGCGTGCACGATCTGGCTTTCTGATATGCAGATGCACAGCCCTGCATATCTAGTCAAATCAGTGTAGCAACTGCTTTTACAAACTACGTGACAATGTACAACCTCCTATCTGAGAAGCAGATCAGACTAAAATTGGGACCCGGTCCAAAAAATAAAATACTGCAATCAATCTACTTACTGTGTCAGCATTCAGATTCGTTTCTGTTATGTACACTGCAGGGAAAGGAAGTGGAAAGTACGCGCTAGCATCCAGAAACAGATTCCTGAGTCATGGAGGATGGACGAGATGGGCGTTGTTAATCGGAGTTGCTTAAAGGTTCCCATTTTTGCAGACACCGCCTGGGCTAATAGATGTTAAAGGTGATGTTTGAAGCCTGTGTGACGCTAAGGAAGTCACTGTGTGACACTACAGGTGCCATGTGACTTCCCTGTTTATGCTCAGCCCAGCTGTAAATATATATGAAACAGCAGTGACAGAATGTCCTGTTTGTGTCACAACGTCCTTGGTCCGTGGTCCTCAGCCTTTAGAGCTGCCCTCTTGGTAGCAGCGGCGTTTTATGGTGTTCAGTCCCTCAGAAAACCGTATTTGAAGTGCTGACGCGTTCAAACTGGGTTGACCTCTTGCTTAAGACCGTGTGTTTCCTTCCCTTCTGCCTTCCCCACTGCTATTCTCGGTGGCTGCCTGGCACCTCTCATCTGTCTGGTGGGCATCTGCTCCTCGGGCACCCCACCGATGGGCTTCCTGGCTCACCCAGTTCCCTAGACTTACCCTTCTGTCCTAAAATTTGTTCGAGCTCAAGAAAATTGTTCACCTACGCTGCTGGGAGAGGAGGATCTGTGCGCCCATGTAATGCTTCTCGGATCGCTGTAGGCATCACTGAGGTGTGTAGCGTGTACTGCGTAGCAGCAGGGTCACTTTGAGGTTATAACAGTAAATGTTTTAAAAGTAATCACACTTTAGAAGGGATTTAGGGACTCAAGTTTCTGGGTGAAAGCCAATTGCCAAGGTTTAATCTGCACCCTAAAGCTCTGCTGGTAAATCTGGTCTGGCAATTCTGCCTGCCTATGGGTAGAGACACCCATATCAAAATACTTTTCCTGATAAAGAGCAGTGGGACCTTTAATATCCACAACAAAAATAAAAACATTTTAAAGGGTTTTTAAAATTATTATTACACTGTAGGTGTGCAGCAGACTACATGGGTGGGAATTGGATCTGATGCAAAGACCAGACAGCGTAATACACGTGCACATACATGTCTGCAAGTGTACAGGGACAGGGTTCAGTTGCCTGAACATCGGTTTCTGGTGCCTTTGAGATACCTTAAGTTATCTGGGACATACCCATAGGGCTGGCAGGTACAACGCGAGTTTTATGGGAGTTATGTGGGCTGGAATCCTGAACATCACCTAAAATGACAGGAGGCACAGGTGCTGTGTTTAGGCAACTAAATCGTACCATATGTTGCCAAGCTCCTGTTGTAATTGCTGGAGGTGCAATTTATCATGAAGTCTGGAGAGCGGTTCTGCTCACCTGGCAGCAGACGTCTATATCGGTGGGCTGAAATGCTGTCCGAATGCTACTGCATCTCTAGTGATTAGACCACTGTTCTTTTTTTTTTTTTCCTCTGACGCATAAGGTGAAACAAATATGAATAATAAATAGTTTGAAATACAACCCAGTTCACATTCTTGCAGTGAACATCTCAGAATTTGCAATAGTAAATGGAGATACCAAGAAACCTCATACGTTTATGCAGCTGGAACCCTGTGCAGACAAAAATCATTCAGCCCAAAGCCAATAACTTTTCATGAGTGTGATTACAGCTTATTGCTTATACTTCCCATATATATTTCAGTGTCATGAGCACATTTATTTACCCATTAAGCATTTTTTTTGTAAATTAGATTTTTTAATTTATGTTTTGCCATGGTGAACTAGTAAGTAGTGAGTTATTATTTTAGGTAAGTAGGGGACAATTTATATTTTGAGCCAAAATACTACACCACCCAAGAAAATTGGTTTTCTGTTCTTAATTACCAGGTTCTTTCCGCCTTTTACCATATTTTGGTTTAAAATAAAAAAACGAAACAAGCCCATTGTGATGCTTTTGATTAGGCTTCAACAGAGATAATAAAAGTATAGTGTCCCTTTGTGAAAGCGTTTTTAATTATTGCTAATTGTACTTGCTAGCTTCATTTCTGAAGGGAAACGGAGGTGACCTCATCCTGAAAGTTATCGTTCTCATGCTAGTGTCGTTCACCGCCTGGAAAAGAGGTTGGGGTTTTTGTTTCTTGTTGCCTTTTGTTTTTTTTAATGAGGAGCTATCAGCTGGCCTGATGGGCCCTGCAGCTTTGGAAACGCTGTGCAAACTCTGTGTCGGTAGTGTGCTTGTTTCTGAAATGTTAAGCTACAGAGCTGAGTTACATCTTAGGAGCAGGGGACAGGCAGAGTCTCACACCTGTGGTCTGTCTGCTCCACTAATGTCCTCAACAGCACCCACTACTGAAGGCTTTGGGGAGAGGTGATGGAGTCCTTATAGGGGACAACTACCAAAGGTTTGAGGGCTTATTCCTCCTCTTTCATACTAATCTGATAATCTCAGATGTTTTCGTTATCTATCCAAAGACTGGATTTCTTAACCCTTCACAGGGCTTGGCTTTGGCATGTTCTTGTGAGGTCCACACTTCATCTGTGCTTTGCATTCAAACGAATGCAAAGAGAGTATTCCCTCACCCTTCGGACTGCAAACTGTGCAGGGCAGCGGTGGCTTTATGTGTGTTTGTGCAGGTGTTGAGACCAATGGGTACTCAGTTGTGACCATAATGTAAATATTTATAATCATTTTAGTTCATTGAATGTCTCCATATGTCAGGAGAAGGATGAATAGGAGTACTTTTTTTTTCTCTTCACTATTTTTTATTTCTTAAGCTGTTACCTTGTTTAGTCTTACGTGAACCTTCTCTAAAATACCCTGAACTTTCCAATTCCATTTCAATTCATCCAGTGCCATCTGCCACAGTGTCTGCTATGTATTTCAGTCCTGACGAGAATCCCTATTTCTCATCAATACCGCCGCACTCTTTCATAAGATGACGTGACAAGCTAAGCTGGCAAGCTGTTCCCACCTTTGTTGCCAGTTATATAGCAATGTAACGAGGCAAATTCTGATGACCCGTGTCCTTAGAGGTGTGCCCTAACTCACAGTGAAATTGTTAGCAGTGAGGCTCTTGAACATCCGTGAGGCTCTGGGCTGGGGTCTCCGCTCAACTGTTGCTCAAGCAGTCTCTCGCTGACTTTTTTGTCTGTCTCAGATGTGTATTTAAAGCTGTTGATTCTTCCTCAGTGTCAAAACCATTGACTTGGAGATAGACAGGGAGCAGGGTGCCAGCAGTTCCCTCTACAAGGGAATAAGCATTCAGCTGTTTTGTTTTCCAGCCCTGGCCTGGAGAAATCTGCGAGGTTGATGAGCTTGGTACGTCTAGTGGGGCTCCTCACCACTTGGCCAAAGGTGTTGGGAACCGTGGTCTGGAGCTCCCACTTTATCTCGTTCCTTTGCTTTCGGCTGCTCATTAAAAGATAGAATTCACATCTCAACGATGTGAGATGTTGACGGTTTTCATTCTGTGGCTCCCAGATTTTGTTTAGACAAAAGGAGCAGAAGTTTTCCTCAAGTAAGCCACGTTTTTCAGTAAAAATACTGAACACTGAACTTAGATCACCTTACACTGACTTCATTCAGTCCTTCCTTTGCTATCTGTAACGTGGGGATTACAAGTGCACTTTGTTCTAAAAACCACAGTAGTTTGTTAGCATTTCTGCAATCTTACCAAAATACATGTTAAATACAAATATTCTCAAACATGTTCATCTCCCAGGGTTGAGTTTGGTATCTTGTTCTGCTTTGTTGGTTTTGTGTTCCTCTGTTTTTAAAAACGTGGGACTGTTCTCATCTTTGCTGTGTATGTTCTCCAAATGTGAGTTAACGTACAAGATACTCTGTGTGCTGGCGGTGGATACAAAAAGGCGTTTGTAGGATTTAGTTTCCAAAGTGTTGGGTACCATGTTGGGTAGGAAGGTACGTCTGTATCAGCACTGAGCACAAGCTGCTTCATCCTGAACAGAAGCGCAGGAGACTGAGCCTTGTCTGTCATTCTCACAAACTACTTTAGAAATTGTGGCCTTCCAAAGTACTCCTTGAGTCATCGGACTGTATGTTGTATCGTTTGACTCCCAGATTTCAAAATAAGGTAAAGAACCTGTTACTTCTGGACATCAAAGGCACTCCAGAAACGCAGCTCCCCGCCTCTGTTTAGAAGAGGTACAGAGCGATTCCTTAACACGAACCTGCCCCGCCGTGAACGCAAAACGAAGCTGTATTCCCAAATTTGGGCTGAATGCCTTGTTTCCCTACGGAGGACCATTTCTCAAGCGTGGGAGGAACAGAAAGCATGGCTGCTGCAGCAGCAGATGCAAAGCCCTGCCGTGGGAGAGCAGGGTTTGGTTCTTGTCTTTTACATCTTTACGGCTTCCCGCAGCGCACCACCCCGCGTCTCGGCTGTGGGCACCCGGAGCGTTTGGCATGAAGGCGAGAGACACACCGAGGACTGCCAGGCAGCAGCAAACGTTGCACAGCTCTTTCTCTTGTGCTGGACGAGCGTTTGATGGTGGACTTCGGAGGCATACATTTCACATGGGCACGACGAGATCTTGATTTTAAAAAATAAAACTACTTGAAACTACCATGGGGCAAAAAAAAAAAAAAGACTGCAAGCATACCAGAGGATTGAGCAACATGCTAAGGACATGTTGTTTCCTTTAAGGATTCTGACTATAAATGACGTCACTTAGATAGTTTGGATGTTTGTGAGCACTACAGGGCTTGGAAAGGGAAAGCAAATCGGAAAAACACTGGGAAGCTGAACAATTTGTTTTGTTTTATGACTCCCTGGTAGTTTAATGAGGGAGCTATTACTCATGCACTGTCACTGCACATCTAGAAAATTCCTCTGGGTTTAAAAACTGGCAGGAGAAAGTAGTTTCCTAAAAAACACTGAATTAACGAGATAAAGCCCATTGCTCAGGAGTCCCTAACAGGAAGGGTCGGAGGCGGAGTTGTGCAGGACTCACGGCGTGTTGGAAATCTTCTCTGCAGGGTGCTTCAAAGAGCAGACAGTGCTGGTGGGGATCCAGAGAAGCGATGCAGAAGACATGCTCAGCATCTCTCTTTTAGGATGCAGTGCTATGGATTTGGGGAGAAGAAAGCTTGGTTTGATGTGGGCATTGCAGAGAGTCCTTCTCCTCCATTCCCTTGCATCCAAAAATAACTGGGACTGGGGAACTGGACCCCTCATAAAGAGATGAGATTTAAAGAAAGGTTTTCTTACTTATGGACAATGGTACCAGGCAATATATTAGTAATATTGACACTTGAAATGAGGGAAATACTACTTTTACTTCTCGTTATGTGTATTTGTTGTGTGGGCGTAATTATACAGCTTTAAATGAATTTTCACAGTTTCATAATCCGTATTCCTATGTCTGTCAGACTCCTGACTTCCTGCTTTGTGTGCCTGCAGTATTTTACCGGTCTGTACAGCGCAGTTTGCATATTTACTTCAGTTACTTTAGATATTTTAACCTATCCTGCTGTATCCATACAGGATGCAGATTATCCTGATCTTAACTGGAAGCCTGATACAACTTTTATGGCCCTTGAAAGCAGGATGAGTGCTGTTTCAGTTGATGTTTTAGAGAGTACAGTAAACAGAGGACTGCTCCAGTCTGGAAATGCAAGTGAATATATTCCTCACCAACCCCCTGACACAAGTAGTCCCTCGTAGCACGAGTTACTGTAATTTCTTTTGCAAAAAAAAATGCAGATAAAGCAGGGGCTGTTAGGAGGGAAATCTGTAAGGAGTCTGTAATGTGTGATGTAATGATTAGTAATAGAATTATCAAGCCACCGTAACAGTTCTGCTACAGTTTGTCTTAAATTACACTACCTCAAATGTAATCATAGTCATTCCTTGTTTTATTTCAGTGGTATACTGTAGTCTGAATCAGCTTTGTCTTCTTTCTGTGTTAGTATCCTTGTAAGCACTCCCAAAATTCTTTTAATTATTCCCCCCCACACACACACACACACTTTAATCCAGAATATTGCCAATTTCCCATGGAAATAGAGAACCTTTATAGCAGAGGTTGCGTATTTTGCTTCACATCAAAGAGATGCTTAGCAGTGTCCCCTTGCACATGCAACATACTCTCTTTTGAAATATCTAGTACTGAGCTGTGTTTGAGGTGTTTTGTTTTTTGGTTTGGTGGTGGTGTGTTTTGTTTTGTGTTTTTTTGTTTGTTTTTTTTTTTTTTTGAAAGCACATGATTGATTCATGTCTCTGTGCTGGATTTTTGCCCTTGGGTGTAGAACTCGCTGCCTGGGCCAGAGTTAGGAAATACATCCTCTATCCGCTGTGACAAAGCGTTGGATCACAGAGTAGAGCTCAGTTTTCAGCAGAATGGGAATGGGACAGAATGAGACTGAAAAGACTAGGGGAACGCTTCTGGTATTATGAAGATGGCAGGAGCGTGGACGTGATGTAATTCCTACTATTTTGGAATCAAAATAACCGGGATAGGGGGAGCCACACACAGGCACCTTCTTTGTGATGCAGTAGATGGGGAATTGGGTGTGAGCCATTCTGAGGGCACGCGTAGGTGGCAGCAGGCAGAGGGGATGCTCGGGTTAGCTCTGAAAGAGCCCGGTGGGGTACCAGGAGCAGCGTGACAGTGTCAGGGGGGTGTTCAGCCTCACCTGTTGGATCTGTGCTGCTTCAGTGGCCCAGCAGGGTGCGAAGCTGAAGGCTGAGAAGACATAAAAAGGGGCTCTCCTGCTTTCTGGGTGGGTGCTTCAGCGTCCAGACTCTGGTGGTGAAAATGCTGGGGGATTGATGGTGCAGCCTTGTTCTGGAAAGAGCGCTGGTGTTGGTATGGATTTTGGTATGTTCTGGGCGCTTTCCAGGGGACTTACATGGTGTTTAGTCCGCTCTTTGCCTAAATGGACTGCAGCTGAGTCTAGGTGAGAAGCAGGTTTCCTCACTCCCAGCAGGACACCTTCGATCATGAACAGCAGGTATCTAATACCTTTTAGTGTTGGTTTTGGCAGCGTTAGGTTGATGGCTGGACTTGATGATCTTAGAATTTTCTAGGTTGGAAGGGACCTTTATGATTCTATTCTCTGATTCTAATATGGCATGGGCTGATGCCCAGGCAGCTACTGAGCAGAGACTTGTATCACTCTGTACTCCAGGCACCTAAATTCTGCCAAAATTTAGGCAGAACAAAGACGAGCCACGTGTCTGGCGCCTGCAGCCTCCCAGTCTGGTGGCACGGGGCACGCATTGGGCATCTGTCTGCAGAGACAGCCGTGTCCCATTGCACTGTGCTGCAGAAAGACTGGGCTCCCCAAAGCTCCAGTCACATGTGTTTTGCTCTGAAAGAAGAAAAAAGTTTTTGGCTTGTTAATGATAGAAACCTAACTTAATTTTCCTGTTAATGAGGGCTTAATAGTAGTCTATTAACGTTATCGTGGTTCAGCTGATTTCCCTTCTTGGCTAAGTGTGTGTCCGTCACTGTTTTCTCTGTGCTGAAAGGAAGCTGCTAGAAGGAAGAGCCAGTGTTGCTGAGAGGCAGATGATATCTAACAGGGTGCTGCTCCCATCCTCACACTGCTGCGGGTGCAGTTCTGCACGTGCTGCCCAACACCGCTGTCCCACGGCCCCCTCAGAGCCCTTCTGCTGGCTCCTGCCCTACCCTTGGGCTGTGCTGCGCAGATGTACCCACGTACTGCGTTCAAGTGACTGTCAGGTTTTACATTTAAAGACGCTCCTCTTCTTTTTCTCTTAAACCTTATTTCGTCAAGACCTTTGCAGCTGGCATTATGTAGCACATACTTTATTATCCCAGTCATCACTTTGACCGTTTTATCCTTTTAACCTTCACAGCAGACGATTGTGGGGATAATCTCTAGTGAATGTCCTTGGCCAGTATTAAAACCAGAAAGAAATCCAAAGTAGTTCTGTGGAAGAGGAATCTCTTGATGAAACTATTTACAAGGGACTGAAAGGGGGAGTACAAAACAAAAACCCGGTACAAGTGCTGGGAAATGGCTGTGGGGACACCATCGCAGCCTGACAGCTGCTGTGTTCCTGCGTGTGTCATCTCAGACCCGTTGTAACCACGAAACTGTTAATGCAGAATGGTCAGCAGTGCTGAGCAGGGAACGGACCTTGCCGGAAGATGCTTACTGCTATTTATGTTGTGCATTATCTCAGTAAGTTTTTCATCTGTCTTTGTTACAATTTTGTTTTCTGCCTTTAAGTTCCCTTTTTCTCATCATGTCTAATAAATGAAATTGAATTCACAAAATATTACAAAGTGACATTAGGCTGTGCCTGTTAACAGAGTAGAATAAATGAATTACATGCTGTGAACTAACTCATTTACTAATTGATGAATTAATTTAGTCATGCCTGTTAAAAATAGGAGAACTGGAATGTTGGCAGAATAAAGAGCTGACTCTCTTCTTCACTGTCACTAGGGTTTCTTTGGTTTTAGTTTTCCTTAGTGTAGTAATGGCCATGTTTAAAAGTAGGAAGTTACACCTTTCATTTGCAATTTGGGGTTCTCCTCTGGTTCCGTCCTACAGCACTTCCAGGCTGACTTCTGCCTCTTTAATTCGTTTGAAATGCGAAAAGTTTCTAGTGCTTTTGCTTAGCCAAATATTAGTACCATGTCTTCATCCTTAGCTCTTTTTTCCCCCGGTCAATCACATTGTCAAGCTCAAGTTTTTATCCTGACCAGGTGTCCATAATTCTGGTGAGCTTTTTTGTGAAGTCTGTTAATCATAATATTTAATGCACTTGTTGAAAGATCTTTTACACAATGGCATCCTCTCTTTGCACATTCTGCATCTTGTGTCTTCCAGATTTCCCCTGCAAACACGTTTGACTACTGCCTCTGTGCAGTCAAGTTCCGTATCTGCACCTCTATGCATCATTTTATTTCTCTCCTGAGATGTTTGCCTGACTTGCGCACGTGTGAGTTGATAGCAATCAGCCGCAACTCAGTACGGTTTCAACAGAAAGGAGCTTTCTCCCATGCCAACCCTCTGTAAATACCACAAAAATACCTTTTTATTTAAGCCTCTATTTTACAGCGATACCTTCCTGCGACGCCTGGAGTGGATAGGCTGTCAGGCTGTTAGTCTGCCTTTATATCAGGTTTTATTGTCTCTTTTTTCCTTATGCTTCAACTTCTTTTTGTGTCTTTTTGCTCTTCCTTGCCTCAGGCAGTAAACTAGAAACCAAACCTCTTTTATTCTGTTTTATATGAAGCTCCTAGATCGGTGTGTCTTCATCCATGAGAGGGACTCTGCCCTGCTGCAGTAGCTTTATGGTGCCTCCCTTGGAAATCACTGGGAAGGTAAATATCTACATAGCTTCAAAATCTACACGTACTGAGTTTCTCAGGTCTCGGAGAAAATCAGACTGGAAACAGAACTTTAGCCTTCCTTTTTTTAACGTTGGAATTATGAGATACTGACCGTGTTTATAGCTTCAAAAGATGGAGCCGATTATGGGGAGGATACTAAAAAGATCACAAGTAAGTTGCAGCAAAATGGATATATGAATGTTACGTTTTTCTGATGGATAGGGACATTTTTCTAATGCAACTAGAGTGGTTCAGTAGCTGTAGTAGATTAAAGCAAAAACTACTCTGCAAGACAAGATTATTTTCAAAATCCGACAGCCACTTTTCCCCATCTCTTGCTTGGCTGGGTATAATATGGAGAGTGTGATGTTGTGGTCTTCTGATTAGTTGTATAACTTTCATGGTGTATGCCAGCATCGGTGTTTTATTATTGAAGCACAATGTCTGGTTTTATCCCCATGATGTATTTTGTCCTGTAACAGCAATGAAATACACAAGCTGAGTAGTAAAAGGGGTTCAGGAGTAAGGATCCGTAAATGTTCAAACCTGTGCATGGTCAGGTGGATGTAATCAATTCCAGTGCTGCCAGACGCTCACTGGTTGATCCAGATGACAGAGAATCATCCTTGTTCAGCAGGCAGTGAAGATCCCTCTCATCTCCTCGCTCTTCCAGTCTCTACCACGACGTACAGGCCATTGATCAGTCCCTAAGATCTTTAGGTAAATCTGTCATCCCTCTCTCTGCAAAGCCAGAAGGAACAAGCTCTTTAATTAGGTGGCACAGCCTGGCCTAACCGAAAAGATGCAGAAATGGAGGGGAGTGTGTAACTGCGGGGACGCTGGCCCTGGCAGCAGCCTGGGGAGCTGCAGCAGCGGCTTCCCGTGCAGTGGTGGCTGCGTTCCCATAATGCTCTGCCATTCTGTAATAAAACGAGGTGATCCGAAATGGTACGAAACTGGTAAAAATGTACCCCAACCGCCTGACCTTCTTCTGCTTTTATAAGGTGAAGCTAAAGTGGAAATGCAAACATGCATTTAAATAAACCATTTTATAAATTCCAGGCGCTGATCTCATGAAAGCGCCTTGCATGCGCCAAAGTAAGAACATGTTGTTCGGGGGAAAACCTATTTATAAATATGTGCATACTGAAAGGTAAATCATTTCTGTTTCCAGTAAATTGATGGAATATGCTCTCTGCATTGGTTACGTTTCCTGATGTGAAATACGTCCTGTAAATATATCTGGCATATAATATGTCTGCCGCTGTGCAGCACTGGTATGTAGGAAGTGGGTATGTTTAAAAAATGGATTTCTGATTCTTTGCTTTTTCAGCATAACAAAGGAGGGTTCAAAGGTGGTATGTTTTGCTCTGAAAAGGTTTCTGGCTTGGGTTTTGGTTTTTTGCAGTGATGGGAGGAGTAAAGAACATTTGTCTTCAGCTAAAAGATCCTCTGCAGTCTGTTTGTCAGGCGTGGGAATTCAGTTGGGATTAAAAACAATCACACGTGGAGCGGTCTGATTGAATTTCCTATCCCTCTTAATTGCTATCTTTTTTCTCTGTGTGATGATTTTAATTTCACTTCCTCTTGAGTAATCGTGGAGTCTTTCAAAGTAGTCAGAATTTGAGTTTGTATTATACCAGAAAAAAAATTACAGAAAAAATAAACGTTTTCATGTGTGTTTATTTTTAAAGATACGTAAGAGCAATTCTTTCCAGGTCACCTTTCATCCTTTAACAGACAAAGTAGCACAATCATTTATGTAGCGACATAAATGAATCCAGTGCTGAAGATAAGCAGAGGGGCAAAAAAAGTTACAAGAGTCTGGTTTTAAGAGCTCACTTTGTAGAGACGTAAGTGGATGCGATACAATGCACAGCACGAGAATATAAACAGTAGGTGTAGTTTTTGAGTGCTTCATGACAGGGGCATTTCTGCTTAGCGCTGGGATTAGCACTTCTATTGAAACTTTTATATAACAGCTACGTTGCCAGGGTGGTTTCTAAAAATGATGCTCGTGCTCTTCAGATTCCAAAAGCTTTAAGTCANCCCCCCCAATGATCATCAGTTTTCTCCCAGATCCCGATGAGATACTTTTGTATATGTAAGACAGCAGTGGGAATGAAAAAGATGTTTTTATAATGTAAAGATATGGACAAACAACAGTGACTTGCGTTGTGGGTGGCTACTTCGTTAACATACCTTCGTTAACGTACCTTAGAAAACAACAAAGAATTACGTTGTTCACGATGGTTGTCCTGGACGATTTCTGAAGTATAACATCTGC
Source organism: Ibidorhyncha struthersii (assembly GCA_013398815.1). Classification (NCBI taxonomy): domain Eukaryota; kingdom Metazoa; phylum Chordata; class Aves; order Charadriiformes; family Charadriidae; genus Ibidorhyncha; species Ibidorhyncha struthersii. The sequence goes on along the minus strand of VZSZ01002577.1, from coordinate 495,678 downwards.
CACTTTTATCCAGCAAATCATGGTGCCTTTGGAAGAAAACCCTCGATTCCTGCCTCTGATGCCCCAAAGTTCCCTGTTTGACAGAAGAGCAGTCAGCTGCTATGGTGATGGGCACAAGATGGGAACATGGACAGAAATAGAGTGGTGAGGCTGCAGCCAGACTGTTCTTGCTTCCTTACTGTTTCAGTAGCCCTGTCTGGATTTGGCAATGACTGGTTTCAAGGGCTTAACGGGTTATTTTGCTGTTTTCTGACTCAAATTCTTGCAAATAACGCAAAATAATTGTCAGGCAAAAAGGAGACTGAGACTCAAATTGATAGTGTTTGTACAGGACTGCATATAATTCCCTGCAGTGCAGCTTGTGCCCATTGTGCTTGAATTTGGATGCACAGAAATCTCCCTCCTCCCATATGAATTGAAGTCAGTTTTCGGTAATGCATAATTCATATACTAAAGCCCTTGTCACAAAAACATCTTACTGTTTTTCCCCTAGCTTGATAAGCCTGCTTTTGTATTTTTAGGATTTCTGTTTCCTAATAATCCCCCAAATCAGCCTGAAGAGGTTTTAAAACAGAGTTCGGGGTCATCTGAGAGAACTTAGACATCAAGGATATTGCTCTACACAGTAGGTGATTCTCTGGCACCTGCTATTTACGGATCCTTCCTCCACAAAGAATTAATTCCCCGTGCCACGGGGACACAGCGCTGCCGTGGAGTCAGCGTGGAGGTGGACTGGGGCTCAAGGTACTCTGTCATGAGGTTTGTAGACCAACTTAGCTATATCTTACAAGGAGTGTCTGCACACGTACTTCTGTATGAAGCAGAGACAGCAGTTTCTTTTGATGAATTTTGAAACTCTAATCGAAAAATCCTCCTTCCATGATACCTGTTATTCTAGTGATGGGTTTAGCGGTAAACCTTGATTGCCTGTTTTGACTCTAAATACGCTCACATAAGTTCAGATTTTGAGGAGCAGTAACTTGGCTAAAAACCTGTATAAGGGGCTTGAGGAGGAGAAGAATGATTATGAAATTGCTTTTGAATTTATCTCTTTGAAAAACAACACAGAGAGGACTAATTCAAACAGCTTTTGGTATTTTTTTTATTCCAGATTCTGAGGACAAACCTGTAATGAATTGTTCATATGCACTCAAAATGCATAGAGAAAATTATATGTGGTGGAGGCTGTTTTGTCTGAGGTATAGCGCGTCTGTGTCCCTCCTTGGTATCGGCTGATGGTGTGGCTGACCTTGCAGCATCAGCCATCAGACCTTTCTGGTTAGAAGCTTTGAGAAGCTTCTGGAATTAAAATGCATACGTAACAGGTACTGGTGTTTCACTAGTGGGAAATAACGGTCTTTATTCAAGGGTTGTTTGCTTGTTCTAGAGGAATGTTCCCCAGATCGCTTACTTGGTAACTTTTTTCAGTACAGCTAAACAAAGCACAGGAAAGAAAGTGAGATACATGAAGTGCTGTCATCAGCATAGGGAATTTTGACAGTAATAGTTTGTCACGTCATTAATTTCCTCCCCCAAATGACCCAAACGCTTTTTCTTCTTACCTGTTTATGTCAAGCCCGGCGCAGACCTTCTGATCATATTAAAGTCCAGCTGTGGAGGCTTTGTTTCTTGCACATTGCCAATTTTGAGATAACAAAATTGTTCAGCGAGAAAAATTTAAATGGTAAAGTTCAGGCAGCAGGCCAGCGGGGACAGCTGGACCTTTTATAGCAACCAAGTAAAACTTGAGTAAGAATCTCAAAGTTTGGGGTATTGATTTTCTTATGGAAGTTCAAGAACTGTGTTTCATTGCAGGCTGAAACTCGTCTCGACTCCTCGTGACCAGCTGAGCAAGGGAGATGAGATTTGATGCTATCCAAGGTGTAATTCCACAGTTCACGTCTTTTGCTGGTGCCGGCTTAATAAGTTTCTGCCTACCCCCAGCCATTCATTTCCAGCTCAGCAGCAATGCGGTGCCATCTCCTTCCTGACCGCGTGGAAAACCAGATGACTGAAAATATATCAGTCAAGAGAAGAAACCCTTGCTTTCTTTTTTTTTTTTTTTTCTTTGAATTAGAATCGTTTGACTGAACTCGTTTATAGCATGGCCTGTGGGCAGTTGTATGGCTACAACTGGAGGTGACATGAACTGCAGCGTCAGTGAGCGCTGGAGGGTGTCCCAGTGGTAAATGATCTTGCTGTCAACAAAACTCCGCTCTGGGACCGTATCCTGGATGGAGGAGTTTTGCTAGCCACAGTATTATTTATTGAACTGCTGCTTTTTATTTTGTTTTATTTTATTAAGAAAGATTAACATCTTGCTTGGACAGGTTTTTTTTTTCTCTTGAGAAGATAAACTCTCTCTGTGAGAAGTCAGTCAGCTTTGTGGACAGCCA